>VDFB02123951.1:35124-65065 GCA_007258455.2 Sequoia sempervirens | reverse complement strand
TGTGAAAAGGCCATGGTGTATTGTCCGGATGGAGCTCTTGGTGGAGCATGGATGAGGAGTCCCCATCTTCTAGCGACATTGTAAACACCTTTTAGCATGATCATGTGCTTCTACCGGCTCATTGTGGGCGGTAATACCCCAGCCTCGGCCCGGTTTTCTTGGCAATGGTTATTCCACGCGAGTGTGAGCCACAAATGCCGTTATGAACCTCGGTTAGAGCGGTTAATGCCTCCTCAGCATTTAGACAGCGAAGTAAAGTACCCTCTATGCTTCTACGGTATAAGGTATCACCTAGGATGACAAATCTGGATGCCTTTTTGATAAAGGTTCATTTTAGGCTAGATGGTAGGTCAGCGGGTAAGACTCCTATTCGAAGATAAGTGTAGATGTCATGATACCAAGGATCGCCAGGACCAACGATTTCACACACATATTCCGATTCTGGTACCTCGAATGTGGGAACGAGAATCTACTCGATCAGAAATTCATATTTCGGTACATTATGAGGGATGTCTAATAGAGACCCAATTGTAGCCATGGCGTCAGCTGCTCTGTTGTTGGTTCTTGGAATCTGCTCAAATGTTATGTCGATGAAGGATTCTTTTAGAGTTTCCACCAATTTTTTGTATGGGGTTAGCTTGTCATCATTTGTCTGATATTCGTTATTGACCTGATTTATGATCAACTGTGAGTCACCGTAGACCTTGAGAGCTATGATATTCCACTGCACTGCTATCCTGAGACCTATAGTCAAAGCCTCGTATTCCGCAATGTTGTTAGTGCAAGGAAATGCTAGTTTGTATGATCTCGGTATGCAGTCCCCCTGTGGGGTGATGAAGAAGACACCAGCTCCTGATCCATGTTGTGTATATGAACCATCGAAGTATAGTTTCCAGTGATCAGCAATGTTGAGGTTAAAAATAGACTCATCTAGAGCTTCACGGAACGAGTTCTCGAGAATACATAGGTATACGCTAATTGGTCTGCGATAACTTGACCCTTGATGGCTTTTCTCTCAACATACTCGATGTCATATTCTGATAATATCATGACCCACTTTGCCATTCTGCCAGTCAAGATTGCCTTTGATAAGAGATATTTAAGGGGGTCAATTTTCGCAATGAGCTTGATCTTGTGTGCCAACATGTAGTGTCTGAATTTTTGGGATGCAAATAGTACTGCGAGGCAAGCTTTTTCAATGAAGGAGTAATTTAACATGACCGACCGATATCCTGTGATATAGTAGATGGCCCTTTTACGATTTCCATTTCATCATGTGAGCGAGAGAGAAGAGCTCCTAGAGACTCTTTAACATTCTTTGACATATAAGATCAATGGCTTTCTCGGGGATAGAGTGGCATTAACAAGGTGTCGGTAGAATGTTAGCGCTTTATTTTTGTTGGTCACCTCTTTGCACTTGGTATCCCATTTGTATACTACCCCCTTGTGGAGTAGGTGTGAATACGGATTCTGCTTGTCTGCCAGTTGTGCTATGAACCTTCTAATGGATTGGAGCCTTCCTTGGAGGCCTCTCAGTTGTTTTAAGTTTCTTGGTGCTTCCATCTCAAGGATTGCTTTGACTTTTGATGGATCCACCTCGATACCCCTCATGGAGACTATGTATCCTAGCAGTTTACCTTATTGTACGCCGAAGACGCACTTCTTGGGATTTAGTCTAACCTTGTATTCCTCCAATCTGTCAAAGATAGCACTTAGGGTTGCTATATGATCTTGTCTTTTCCTTGATTTTGCTAGGATGTCATCTACATAGTCTTCAACTGTTTTGTGAATCATATCGTGAAATATCAGTGTCATGGCCCTTTGATAAGTTGCTCCTGCATTCTTCAGGCCGAATGGCATCATGTTCCAGCAGTAGGTCCCCCACGGACAAGTGAAAGCCATCTTGTGTTGGTCTTCTTTTGCTATCATAATCTGGTTGTATCCTGAAAATCCATCCATTAGCGATAGTATCTCGTGCCCTACTGTCATGTCCACTATCATATCGATATTGGGAAGTGGAAAGTCATCCTTGGGACATGCTTTGTTCAAATCTATGAAATCCGTGTAGATTCTGATAGCTCCGTCATATTTTGAAACAGGTACCAAGTTCGATACCCATTCTGGATAATCAATTGGTCAGATGAATCCAGCATCTAATAGCTTTTTGAGCTCCATTTTGACTAACAAAGCAATTTGAGGATGCATTTTTACTTGAGAAGCTTACAGTAAACCCGAGGTTTTGCATCACGGATACAGCGCTAGGTGATGGACCACGATATTTGGATTAAGTCGTATCCGCCAACTCCATGTAAGTTTATTTGTCTTTCCTTTAGGAATCTTTGCTAGGAGCTCTTGCTCTTAGATAATAGTGATTACGCATAGAATGTGATATGCGCGAAGTCTCCTCTGTTCCTAGGTTGGTAGGTTGCATTTTTAGAAGCCCGGAACCTCGCGAGCTTCTCTTGATGAATAGCTCTTAGGGAAAGATTGAATCCTTCATCCTCAAAGCGCCTCATAGAGGTTTTCACCATTGGATCGTCCTTTATTTTTACTATTTTGTTGTCGAGAGAGTGCCCGCGGTGGCGGTTTTCACTCGAGACTTGGATATGATTCTTAGTTTCTCACTTTTCGCGGTGAAGGATTCAATGGATTTCCCGTGAAATGGCGTGTGTATGCAACTTTCATTTATGAATCTGCCTTGTGATCTCCATCACGGAATGTTTATCCCTCAACCCCATGAATTCTGAGAGCGCTTCATCATTTTTGAATGTATCGAGAACTGGTGGTCCTCGTTGGTCATAGTCGATCAGTTGGGGGTAGACTAAGCGGATCTCGTGATTTTGAATATTTGGTTCAAAGGATATGGTACTAATCATACACAGGGTGGTATCTTCGAATAACCTAGGTAGGTTGGATAAGGTATCTTTGTCATCGCTACTGATGTAGGGCTCAGTTACAAAATTATGTGTGTCCCTACCTGTGACTATTGGTGAGTGTAGTTGTACTATTACCAGCTGAGGAGAAACATTAGCAGCTCTAACCGGAGGAATTTGGCCACGTATGGTTATTCTCGAAGTGGCACATCCAAGACCAAGATTTGTTATGGGTCCGTCTCGACATGATAGGTGATATGAAGGACGTTGTCATTTTGCCCCAATCTTTGATTGCGGTCATAGCCCATCGCAAGCATCATGTGTAGGCTCTATGCTTTCATCCATTGGTAATTAGATTAATGATTCTTTCATCTTAGAATTACAACATGTTTGATGGATCTGCTTCAGTACACCTCATGGCCAAAGGTCTCCCCACCTTGTGAATTGAGGATAATTTTGAGGATAGGTTTGTGATGTGGGAGATTGATTTTCTTAATGGAGCATCCTAAATGATCCTAGAGATTGTGGTAACTCTCCTATCACAAAAGCATTGTTAAGGGGAGCCTATAACTTCCAAAACCGTCCTCTGGATGATAAACGATATATCGGATATGGTGGGAATGGCGGGTGTCTGCAATACGTAGTGGGCGTGAGTGGCGGGATCGATGTATGATGTGGATGGGCCTTCATCATTTTTTGGCACTTGGGGGATTTTGTAATATTTGGCTTCAAGGTTCTTGCAGTATGAAAACGGCTCAGGATCTCCATGGATGGTAACCTCTTGTCCGTTATGTGTGAATTTTACACATTGGTGGAAGGTTGATGCCTCGCGGCTTTCATTGCATGTGGATCCATGGGCGTCCCAGGAGAATGTTGTATGGTAAGTCGAGGTCCAGGACCTGACAGGTGGTTTCCATAAGCGTTGGCCCTACTTGGATAGGGAGCTTAATTGTGCCCTGTGACACTCTTTCTTGGTCATCATATGCTCTGATTGTGATGCCCTTCCCTTTATCAATGGAATCTTCTGATATCTTTAACTGCTTGATGAGACTAAAAGAACAGATGTTCAAACCTGCACCTCCATCCACCAAGACCCTTTTGATTTTGCTTTTGTTTACAATGACCTCCAAGTGAAGTGTGCGACTGTGAGATGGTTGGGCGGGAAAATCTTGGTCAGAAAACGTAAGGAGATTAGGTGTTATAATGTTTCTGACCATAGCTTGGAATTGTTCCACATCGAGGTCTGCGGGGACGGTAGATGGGGCTAATGGCTGGCCGAGGATCTTTTATGGGTCCAATGACATTTTTAACAACTCCATGATGGAGATGTGTGCTGGTGTTCTCTTGAGTTGGTCTACGACATTGTAGCTATACGGAACGACTCTTGATGTAGGGACTCTATTGGGTTGGGATGACCCTGCAATGGTGACTTTTCCGCCTCTTGTGGTGACTCCACAGTCTTCGGCATGGGCGCCTTTGATCGTGATGACCATGCAGTTTTCATTGAGGTTGGCAACAACTATTTCGTATACATGATTTACACTGCCTTTTCCTTTATCCTTGTTATTTCCCTTGTTGCCATGATTTGGCATCGGATTCGTGTAGATCTTAAGATCCTGATTCCCAGTAGGTGCTTCCACATTTATGATTCTTTTGTCAATGAGATCTTGAATGATGTTCTTGAGTCTCATACAATTATTTGTGGTGTGGCCTTTGATTTTTTGGAATTCACACAGTTGATTCTCATTGTACCAAGGAGGTTTGACATCAGGTTCTTGATAATTTTCAAATGTAGGAGCTTGAATGAGTTTTTCGTCGATTAGCTTTTTCATGATGTCTTCCAATGGTTCCCCCAAAGTAGTGTATTTTCGTTTGGGGTATGTTTTGTGTTGAGGTGGTCCTCTTTGGTCATTGACGTTATTGATGGTGGGATTATTATTAGGTTGATATGTTGTGTGATGAGTGTTTTGGCGTTGTGGTTGAATTTGCGGTGTAGGTGTATTTTGGCGTGGACCACTAATGACCACCTTGGCGTCAATGACGCCATCATTAGTGATGTTCTTGTTTCTCGCCCATGTACGAGGTTTATCATTGTAATTTGATGGTGGGCGATTGTTTTGTGATTCTTGATATGATGTTGATTCGATGGGTTGGGTTGCAAGGGCTCTTTCGATGCTAAGCGCCTTGGAGATCAATCGATCGTAGGTGGTGATTCCCTGAACCTTGAGGTGGAATGATAGACGACTTTCAAGATTGGCTATGATTGTGCAGACTTGTTGTTCTTCTGGCATGGTCCATTTGCTCCGATTGGCCTTGGATCGCCATCGTTGAAGGAATGAAGCGAAAGATTCATTCTTTCCTTGTTTCAGAGCGTAGAGTTCTTCGAGACTAACATCCATTGTAATGTTACATGCATAGTTTCTAATGAATGCGTCTCTAATTTCTTTGAATGTCCTAATGCCTGAAGGTAAGCGAGAGAACCATTCTATAGCATTGCCTGCTAAGCTCCTAGGGAATAGCCGCATCAGATAAGTATCGTCATATGCAACCTCCATACAATGAACCTGGAATTCCCTGATGTGATCTTCAGGGTTTCCCATCCCTCGATATTTGTCAAATTTAGGGATCTCAAATCCCTTAGGGAATGATTTCATGTCTAGGCTCTTATCAAATGGATAGGGACACAAGTTGCTTTGCGTTTTGGTTGTTCGCCCTGATTGAAGATTGAGTACTTGTTGCGAGAGCAACTTGAATTGTGTCGTCATATCATTTTGAGGATCAGGGGGTGGGATGAATGTGTTTTGGGGTGTTGCAATTGTGGTTTGGATGGATGGGTTGGTTTGGATGGGTGGGTTGGTTTGTGCATTGTTCAATGGTATCGGTATGTTGTGGCGGGCAAAGTAGGCTTCTACTTGCTTCTGGATGAACAATGCTTGTTGTTGCTCTTGTTGTTGTTGCACTAGGGATTTTGCTTGTTGTTGCACTTGTTGTTGTTCTAACAATGCTTGTTGCTTGTTGTTCTGCTTGTTCTTGTTCCCACAACGCTTGTTGTTGGGCTGCCAATTCTGCTGCTTCTTGTTGTTCTTGATATTGTTTTAATGCTTGTTGGTATGCTTGCCATTGCGCTGCTTGTGCAAGAAGTTGTGCTTGTGCTTGTGCTTGTTGTGCTTACGCTTGAGCTTGTGCTTGGGCTTGTGCTTGAGCTTGTGCTTGGGCTTGCGCTTGTGCAGTTTGTTGTTGCAATAAAAGTTGTGCTTGGGCAACTCTTTGTGCTTGCAATGCTTGTGCGGCTTGGGCGGCTTGTTGTTGTTGTTGTAATAAAGCTTTGGCTTGTTGTTCTTGTTGTGCTTGTAATGCAGCTTGTGCGGTTTTGGCAGCTTGCGCAGCTTGAGCGACCTGTTGCACAGCTTTTTGTTTTTGCACTTGTTGATAGCCTCTTTGGAAAGCAGCTTGCAATGTTGCATCGAATTGATTTGATGTGGTGAATGTTGGTGGTGGTGGGGGTGGTGGTGGATTTGGAATGGCGTTTGTGATGGTGGTGAATGGTGATGTTGTGTTGATCATTTGGTTAGTAGATGGTGTTGTCATGTTGATTGCGTGATTGGTGGATGGTGTTGTTGTGTTGATTGTGTGATTGGTGGATGGTGTTGTTGATGTGGTAAGTGGCATCGTTGATGTGATTGGCCCTTGAGAGACCATGTTTTGCAATGTTGTGGGGGTGTTTGATGATGTTGCCATTGCTTGCGTGTTTGTCGTTTGTTGTTGTGATGTCAACAATAAGTTTTGAGCATTTGGCAAGATGTTTTGATTGATGGTTGGGATGTATGTTTGATGGATACTCGGTAGAGGGGGAAGCCCTAAACCAAGGAGTGGTGTTGATGACAATGGTGATGGTGGGAGAGGTGGATATGTAAGGGGGGTGAATCCTTGCGAGAGTGTTGTGGTGTTGAAAATGCCCCCTTGTCCGAATATGTCTCCCTCCTCTTGTGAATTTGTGAGAAGAGGTGTTTGTGGTGCTCCGTGAAAAGATGTTGATAATAGGTCATAATGTAAAGTGAGAGGAACATTTTGGTGTAATGGATTATGGAGGATGTTTTGTTCCACTGTGGTGTTTGCGTCCAAGTTTTGGTTATTCACAAGGGGATGTGATTGAAGTTCATTGAGAAATGTGTTTCCCTTGTTGACATTTGGTTGAGTTGGAGCAATCGATGTCATGATTTTTGGAATGTTTTGCGTGACGTTTTGGGATGGAGGTGTAGATGAAATGGGGATGGTGGATGAGATTGGCGGAAAAGGTGTCTCTACTATGGTGCTCACATCAAAATCCGAAGGCAACTTGGCCCCTTGCTTTGCTAGTTCAAGCATTTACAACGAAGGGTTAAGTTTCATCATGATGTTGATGATTCAATGGTTGTCTGGATTTTGGAGCATTTCGGCTATTTCTTCGCGAGACATTCCAAAGGTGAGGTCCTCCCCTTGATTTTCTTCTTGTGGGTTTTGTGATGATGAGGGGACCAATGGATTGCTTGATTCTGCAAGATTCATTTCTGTGTTTTTTTGGCTAAGGTCACTTGAAGCGGGAGTTTCTTTGTGGGCTTCCATACTCTTCTTGTATTGAGATCTCGTTTGAACCATAAAACAAGGATCAATCTTCGAGAATATGGGAGATGAATCTCTTAATTCCTTGGATTAATCTCTATTTTATGTCCCAAAGTGAAAGTTTTTAGGATGCTTTTTAGGATCAAATGTGATGATGATATGATGGTGATGTCCAAAGATGGATGTTATGGATGTTTTGGCTTTTGATAAATCTTGAATGAAATACTAGGCTTTGGATTTTTTGATTGGTTTGATGTTTAGATTTTGAGACTTTGTCCTTGATCTTGATTTGGAGTTTGATTTGGATTTTGAACAAAAAGGAACCCTAAGATGTTTGATAATGATCTAAAGGATAGTCGTGTTCAAAGAATGATGATTTGGATATGTGTGAGGAGAAGGATGAATCTACCCACACCTACCCAACCAAGGTGATTGTTTCACTAAGTATATGAGAAGGATTCATCTACATACACTAAGCTAGACAAGATGTTTTGGATGACTTTGACTAAAGATATGCAAAAGGATGCATTCACACATTCCTAGCCAAAGGTGTTTTGATAATTGTTTTCAAGGACTTGGTCTCAATGAGTTTGGATGATTGCTTGATTTTGTCATAAAGCCTAGTACTTCAAGGATGATTTCAAGGTTTTTCAAAAGATGATTTGTGAGATGGATTTTGATGTTTTGAAAGATGGATGAAAGGGGTTTGATTTGTTTTGATCCCTAGATGAACCTAAAAAGACCACTTTGTATTTTCCAAGACCTAGGTATTGAAGAGCATGCATATGCTTCCTAAAGACCTTTGTAACCAAGGAATGATTTGAACATTTTTGATTTCCAATCAATGATTTGTGCTTTTGGGATTTGGAGTTTTCAACACACATGAAAGTTCATTTTTCTTAGCTTTGCTTAATGGATTTATTTTACCAAAAACACTCTCTTTGATTAAGGTTTCAAACTAAGATGTCCAATGTCTTAATTTCTTTAAACCCCACAAGATATTTTATGTGGAAATTCAATGAACTTAAGGCAAGGGTTTTCCTATTGTTTACTCAAGAAGACAAATTGAGATATAATCCAATGCTTAGGAACCTCTACGAATGTGAATCCGCGGGGAAAGCAGTAACATATGGATCGAGTCAATGATATTTGTCTAAAAGAGGGTTTGAAATTTTGAGAACCATGTTGAATGTTTGTTTGCAAAATGTTTTCGGAATACACACTGCGGTTTTCAAACAAAGAATAATTACAAGCCCCTATGGATGTGTAAGACTATATTTGTTGGATTCCCACTTGGACAAGTCCAGCTACGCTTATCCCTAGCGGATGGTTAGATGCTTGACCCCACTGGCTCCCCTCCATGGCTCATTAACATCAATCGGGGCAGCCAAGCATCAACACCCATGAAACTCCCATGGCGTGCTTCCCATCTCTACTAGAAGACCGTAAGAGGTGGGGGTGGCTTCAGGCGACCGTTCTTGCACCAACAAATAGATTAAGGATTTTGGAAAATTCTAGCACATGGGTTCTAGTAAGGACTTTCCGTTCAGGAGTTGACCCTAGCGTGGCAAGTCCCCTTTCGGATCCATCTTGTCGGACAACAGCTGCGATTATGGCGTTTACCAAAATCCTCATTTATATCCCGCTGGAAATACTCTTGGCTTTAGAGTGTTACCGGTTGAGTCTGCCCTTGGGTGAGTACTTTTTCCCCAAGGCAGGCCCTCTAAGATAAACAAAAGCGAGCAAAGACACAATCCGTAACTCGATCGATCTTTGATGGCACAAAGAAAGAGAATGTACGCGAAAATGTCCCTACTCACACTCGCACAAGATGTTCAATTTTTAAGCCTAAATTGAAGTGTTTCAAAGCAATAAAATGTGTTTTGAGTGTTTCTCTTGCACCCTAGATCGCACGAAGCGCAAGGGGAGAGGATACGTACTCAAAAGACAATCACACAATTCAAACACTTGTTCGTTTTATACCCTTCAAAGAAATTGTGAATTCGTTTTAAGCACCAAATGAAATATGAAGATTGCTTGTCCAATTTTTAGCCCAAAACGAAATCTAGTAAGTTTGTCCTAAGATTCCTTTTAAGCCCTTTGCAATGAAAATTAAATTGTTCGTTTTAGACCCAAACGAAAATTAGTGTCCTAAAACGAAAAGAAAAACAACTTCGTGAAGTAGTGTTGATCAACACTTAAAGTGTTAAAAACACATTATGTTTTCAAAAAAAATCTTCCCCTCCTTTCGTTTTCGTTTGATAGCCTTCTCTTTCGCTTTGCACCTTTTCGCCTTCGTTGTTTGTTTGTACCTCCTTCGCTTTTCCTTTGTTCGCTTTTGTACCTATAAGATGGAAAAGATAACAATGTGAGACTAAGTCACCAAATCAACTAAAATGATTTCACATAATAAAAGGATCTTGATTCTAATAAATTTAAGGAAAGTCTTTATTTAAAGTATGCAATTTGCAACAGAAAAGACTTATCTTATCTTTATTAAACTCTTTAATCTATCCTTTTTGTTAAGACCAAACAAGAATGAATTATCTTCTTAATTTAATTAATTAATGAGGCAGCTTCTAAGATAACGAAATATATGTGAATCTATTTAATGTAGACTCTATACATATATAAGTTATATAAGACATAAAAACATACCACGTTAAAGCTTCATAAATTCCAATTTTGCTACAAATTATACTTAGCAAACATAGTGAAGAACAAATCATCAATACATGAGTAGCTATTCTGATTTGATATTATTAAGGTCTCATTTACTTATCCAAGCTACTTTCTTTTTCAACCATCTAATCATGTAGCTCCGTAGACCATGTTCCTTGTGCGTTCTTCTTGCAGCCCCACTTTTAAACACCACTAGCTATTATATAACATCCCTGCAGTCCATAAATCTGCAATCAAATTGTAGATACCATGAGAAGTGGTGCGCATTTACTATGATTTGACAAAAATTTCAATCTGATGAAATTTGCAGGTGTAGACAGTGATGTATCTCAGTGGCCCTGGATAAAGTCAACAAACTCCACATTATGAGAAGTATTTTAAAATTTTCCAGAATAAGTGACGCACTAATGATAATTGTCTACAGATCGATCAATGCAAAAAATGTGATTTGAAAGGGAAGCCTTAAATGATATTAATGACTGCATGAGAAAACAAGGAATTCGGGTGACACTCCAAATTGGGAATGAGTGCAAAGCAGATTTTCATCAAGTCATTAAACTAGTCGTAAGTACATGAGACAACTGCACCGGCCAAAAGGTAAATAAGGCGACCCATCATTTAGTGCATGCTAAATCACAACAGCCAGTTACTTCCACTCCTCGCCATTACTAGACAATTTAATGCGTGGAAAGCTTGTTAAATCTCCATTTAAAAGATGCAGTAAGATTGAACAATTAAATCACCATTTATAAACTTCACTTCTGCTCACTGGTGGTCCAGTACATCACTGTCTGCGCAAACAGAGAATAAAGAACTTAAAAAAAAAAAAAAAACGTGCTCTGCATGTAGAATGAAAATACCAGAATGTACATGGTAGGCAGATGCAGGAAGTGCGGGGTAAATTTGAAAGAATGCAGCTTTAGAAACTCTCAAATAAAAACGTAAATTGTAAAAGCATAGACAAGACACGTGGACTGTTTGATAGGATGCTTCAAAGTATGAATAATATATGCAAAATGTGGACGCAACAGACAAGGCGTTTGAACTGTTTGACAATCTGCCTATGGAAATGTGGTCTCAGACTTTGACCAGTGTTTTATTTGTCTCTACAGAAAAGAAAAACACATTTGTACAGCAAATTTAATTTCTTATTTGTCTCTGCAGAAAAGGAAAAAATGCTTCGAAGAAACATGTACAGCAGATTGGATTTATGTGCCTTGCAAACTCTATCAAAATACCTCTATGAAATACATTGCAAATGCTTTCAAAATGCCACAAATGATGATAAAAAGACTAAAGCATTAAGAAAACAAAAGCAAGCTACCTATTCCATAGTTGGATTGGTGTCACATGTGCTAGTGACCCTTTCCCAACCCTTGATCAAAGCTCAAATTGAAAATGCTATGAAGATGGTGAAGTGATGATGAACAAGATCAAATCTCAAATGAAGAGAGTAACCTTGCATAAGATTGTGAAGGATTTGCTCAAATATGAAGCACCTATTTAAAGATTTTCAAAATGCCAAGTGTTGAAGAGGGACCAATGTGGGATCAAAAACAAGCCAATGAGTTGAGGACACTTGTCATCATGTGATTAGTCAATGGTTGTGCAAGATTTGGGAAGAGTGCCCAAGAGGGGGAAATTTTGAATTCAAATTTGCAATAAATTTTGAGAGGGGGACAAGAAAAACATCAATAAATGCCATGTTTGACTTGTCATGTTGAGGGAAAATGAGGTTTTAATAAATCAATAAAATTGATTTATTGTGCAAGTGACTAGATCTAGATAATGCAAGTGGGATGGGATTAGCATTAGATCAAGATTAGATGATGGTTATGCTGATTAATGCTGATTAGATGATTTGACTTTCAAGACTTTGATAATTGATTTATTTAAATTAGAAAATGATGGAATATAATTTAAGATTTGATTTAAATGAAGTCCTGATTTATTTAATTTAAATGGATGATGCAAGATGAAGGTTGAATGATAATGTTTATTTGATAAATGAGATTATTTAATGAATGGATTAAAGTGATGAATTTGCCTAATGTGAGACCTAATTTGACTGAATCCGATCGAATGCATAATGTGAATTTTGCATGTCTACACATACAAAGAGAGAATAATTTTTTTTTGTTTTTGGGTGAATAGAGGTTTACCTTAGTCGAACCCCAGTTTGGTAATTAAATTTTAATGATAAAAAAATGGTAAATGGAAGGAATTGATGAATGAACAATGCTATGTCACAACTCATCAAACACTTAATGGCTTCTCTTAGAGGACTAAAGTCTAACACATATCTCTAAGACTTGGATCTTGCATGAATTGTCTTGATTGATTGCTTGATTTGATGCTTGAATGCTTGAAACCTACATCACAATGTTAGCTCCAAAATATGACATGAACACATGTGAAATTTGACGTGATGATACGATCTTGATTACTGCTATATATGATTGATAAATCTTCTCTTCAATGCTCTTGAAAATAATATTTTCTCTTGATAGCGTGTCATAATAATGCTTAGATTTGAATTGATAAAATAACTATGTATTTATAGGTGTTTATCTAATTTTCTAAAATTTAGATTCCACAAGCTGACATTTGAAACTTGAATTTGAATCATTAAAATTCCACCAAAAATATATTAAAATTGGGACCTAGCACTTAAAGGTGACCTATTGGCCTTTGGGAAAATGGGTCCTAGGACCTAATTCTAGGACACACAATTTTCAAGGTGTTTGAATTAATGTTGGCAATTGTTTAATATAGGTTTCCCCTTCGAAAAATGAGAATAATAAGGTTTTGGAATGCATAATTTAGGTAATTAGAAGCTCAATTAAGTCCAATTAATTAAGCAGATGCAAACATAGTGTGAAAATGTAAAGGTGCACATTTTTCTACACTACAATTAATTGACTAAATTAAGTTATCTTAAATTATTATTTTTACGTGCAACTTTATTTAATTAATTATTTAATTAATTAGACTTATTTTATAGGAAAAATAAAATATAATTTCTCGAATATTTGAAATGGTGGTATAAAAGGGAATTGCAAAGGAGAAATTCATATCTTTTGGCAAATTCATCTTTTATTGTAAAGTTTGGATAATTTTTTCAAGTGTGAAATTAAGGGAAAAAATCTTATGCAAAATTGGTTTTATAGAAGGATTTATTTCTAATTAATGATATCAAGTTTCCACAATCCATAATGTTCTCTTTCAATGACTTCTAGATTATATCATGTGAGAATTTTTACATCAATGTTTTGGATCTCTTTGATTTCATCCTGATGATGGATCACAGAGTGTGATCCAAAAAGTGGATGCAAAAATTCTTACACGATCTAATCCATAAATAATTGAAAGAGATTTATTTCTAGTCAATTTAGAGTGGGTTCATTCATAATTCACCAATGTGCAAAAAGATTGGTGATTTAAAATTTGTAATTAAATATTTAATTTTTGAGAATTTATTGATAATGTAGATTGAAAATTTTGTTGAGTGGGTTTTAAGCATGACATGGTAGAAAGAAAACAAGAGGGGGCAAGAGCGAGTGATAAAGAAGGTGATAAATACAAGTAATAGAGAGAGGGAGAGAAAGAGAGGGTAGGGAGATAGAGATAGGGATCGAGAAACAACGAGTGTGTTTGTGAGAGAGAGATATATATAGATAAATAATATTATATTATTTATCATACTATATTATTATATTATATAGTATATACAATATATAATATATAATATAAATACTTTATATTTATTATATTATTTATATATAAATATAATAATAATATTATATTATATAATTTTCTATTTTAAATTCTTCTTTGCACAATGTGCTTTATATATAAATGAAAGATATAAAAGGGCGTGAGAGTGGATGCTAAGAAACTATTGACAAGGAGTTAAAAGAGTGCACGAATTCACAAAGAAACACACAACAAAAACCAATGAATGGGTGACGAGATAGACAGATGTGATCCATTCAATTGTCTTACATTGATACAGATGCCAAGATAGCCATAGATCCATGAAAATGTTGTTAGTGTTGTAGTTGTAGGAGATATTTTCTCCTTAATACATTTATATTTTTCCCTTAATAGATTTTGATCAAGGTAGGTCGGCCTTATTTTTTATAAATAAAATTTGTATTTACTAGGTCGGCCTTAGAAAGAAGGCCGCCTAGTTGGGTATAAATAGAGGATGAAGTCCTCTCATTTCACAATCAACTCATCCAATTCAAGTTCGCACTTCAGCAACAGTTCACCAATTTTAGCAAGAGATTCAATTTGAAGAAGTGTCTTCATTTATATTTTGCTTCAAGGAGAAGTGTCTCCATTCTTTGTATTAGATTCAACCTTGTGTTGGGCCTGATTTGTATGCAGTTTCTACATTTATTCTTCTAATAAAGAGATCATTTTGCTAGGTTTTTCTCCCTCAAGTAGGAGGGTTTTCTCGGGGTAAATCATTGTGTTCTTTGATATGTGTTGTATTTTTGCTTATTTTCATTTTTGATCTAAAACTAACAAATATGTCACCTTAATTCATAGAGGGAATGCCTTCAACATAAATAAAAATTTCTTTGAGCTACACCAAGTGGAAATATAGTACTTTTTTGGTCTTTCTTTGAATTAAAAAAAACAACTCCCGCCAGCTAACGGGTCGAATTCGTTTTGCGGTTGTACGTAGAGGCGACGGGATCTCCAGACTCGATTTCGAGAATCAGGGACTCGCTGGATTCGGTTTCGCTGGCAGACCGCTGCCAAACCGAAATGCTTTGAAGACGCACTGGGCTAATTCCGGATTCCTGTTTGGGCAGGCGAAGGGCTGCTGGCGGGCACAGAAACGCCGACCGCTGGATCAGATTGGTCAGATTTAATGATCGGCTGGTTCCGGACCTTCGGCACGAACTGCTTACCGGTGTGCCACTACCCAGACCATGTTGTTGCGTGACGCGCAGAGGATCCATGGGGACGCTCTTTGCCGTGCCGGGTGAACTGACGGATGAAGTTACTGCTGGCGGGGCTGCGCCGATAAATGCCGTTTACTGACTGACATGCCTCGCGGAATTCGGATGCTGGGTCGACTGGCTTTCAAAAGTCTTTCAATCAAATGGCGTTTCGTTCCCCGTTGTGGCGGGTTTGCCGGTAGTTCCTTCTTTTTTCTCTTTAGACATTGTTGTTGTGTTGTATTAATTGAAACACTTACTACAAGGCCACTCCACAAAACTCTGGGCCACATTCGCCTAGTTTTGGACTAGTAGTCTCTTCTTTGGTTGAAGCAACATTATTGACTGGGAATGAAAGTGAGGAAGTAATAGAAGAAAATGATTATATTGTACACAAGAGGATGTAATGTCCAAATCTACACATTCCTTTATTTATAATAAGTGAAATTCCAATATTTTTTCCCTTCGCTTTGAATGTTGTTTTTGCTTTGGCAATGCTTTTATGTAGCCACTGACTTAACCATTTGAGATTTAATTGAGCAAACAAAATTAGGAGTATTTGAATATTTATGTGAAGGTCTCACCTACTACCTTCTGATTCAACCCATTAGCCCCAACATTTGCTAGAGCACCTGCTTCTTTATTTGACTCTCTCTAGATGTGAATTATGGTGAAATTGTTCAATCTATCTATTTCTTTAATAGCGATATCCAGATATTCTTGCAATTTCCAATTTCCAATTTTATTTTCCCTCATAACATTTACCACCAGCATTGAATCCCCTTCTATATCTATATCTCTGATCTTGATTTATTGGTAGAGTTGGAGGCCACACAAAAGTGCTTGGAATTTTGCTTCAATGTTTGTTCCCTTTGGGATGGATTTTGAAAGATTTTAAACCACCTATCCCTTCAACTCCCTTAATATGCAGCCAATGCTTGACACTCTTAGATTGCCCCTAATTGATAATACAACTTATACCAACTAGATTTGGGAGGTATCCATTCTGCCTCCTGTTAAGGGTCAAAACAACACAACATTAAACAAAATATCACTATTCTATTTATCCTAAAAGAGAAAGACAACACATGGTAATCTAACTCCCAAGGTCCTGGTAATTGGTTCTCAATTATGCTGATGTCACTCACTGGTCAATATAACTATAATGTGCAAGGGGCCTTTGCTGGTAACAAGGAATGAATCCGCATGGAATCAACTATTCTACGTTTGGGGGTTTAAAGAAAGATAAAAAGATGGATCAGAGCTTTAAAACCAGAAGAACATGAATAAAAGTACTTAACATCTAGAAATGCATACCAATGATGAGTATTTCTTCATCCAATCACAACCATGACATGAAACAATCCATAGAACAATCTATACCATTGCATGCATCCACAGTGCTAATTCAATCACCATAACTGTTCGCCAAACTTCCTTCATAAACTTTTGAAACAAACCATTCACTCATTATCAAAACACAGATCAAATAGATGTAATAGCAATTCATTCACATATAACTTAATGAGAAAATATTAAATCCAATTCCTTCTATTGAATTTCATCAAATAAGAAACATTTAGGCATAGAAAAAATCACTGGCATATGGATTGATTATATATCATTAATCATCAAAATAGGTCCAACTTGATAACATCAAACTTATATGAAGTTGTAAAATTGTATCTAAATAAACTTGAAATTTCAGAGTATTTGCTTAACAATTATGAAAAACCTAAGACTATTCCTGTTTGCTATCATTAGGTGGCTAAACTTGCTTCAATTAGCCGACCTTTACAAAATGGAACCAAATAATACATATAGGTCAAACATGCACAAATTTCTCCCAATTTGGAATCCAGATCCACAAATCAAGGAATCAAAACTGAATGAAGAACCGAACTGTTGAAATCTTGAGTTAGAAGATTGGAGAAAACTGTTGCACAAATTCTAACATTCAAAACAAAAGATGGAAGTGAAGAAGAGAACTAGAGTCGAATCAACATCAAAGCACTGTAAAAGAGGAGAGATGGTGTTTTGCTGCCAACTTATCCCTGTGTTGCATGCTCAAGGATTTACTCATCATAATTAGAAAATATTTGTTGAAGTGCATCCGAATCAGGCCCATCCAACCAATCACCTTCAAATTTAATCCTCTTTAATTGTGCTGAAACCAATTTCTACACTTCCTTTAATTTAATCACATAACCTCTAACAAACTTTGCCTCGTCTATGTTGTCCATCATCTCCGTTTTGCATTACCTCTTCAAACCTACTTCTCCCCTTCTTCATTTTATCCAAAGAAAGACCCTCCTTAACTGAGGTATCCAGATTGACCAAAATAATCATGA
Organism: Sequoia sempervirens; assembly: GCA_007258455.2. Lineage (NCBI taxonomy): Eukaryota > Viridiplantae > Streptophyta > Pinopsida > Cupressales > Cupressaceae > Sequoia > Sequoia sempervirens. The sequence goes on along the minus strand of VDFB02123951.1, from coordinate 47,605 downwards.
TTGCCTCTAATTCATCAATCTGTTGATTTAAATCCTTACTCACCTCTTGGATTTCACCTTTATGTTCATGAACATATTTGGATTTATATCTTATTATCCCCACAGTTTTCTCAATAAAATCTATATTTTGCTCCTCAAGAATTGATTGCTCAAGAAAAGTGGATTGGGGTACCTTGCTAACATCCTTAAGCCTTTTGATATATTCTTTAAATTCCTCATCTTGCTTATCTAAACCCTCAACATGCTGGTTCAAATCCCTTGCCAATTCAAGGGCGGTTTCATGAAATTTGAAGCATCAATTAGCACTTCATCAACCTCTTGATTGAGTTTGTCAATCCATCTTTCCAGCATTTCCACTTTACTCCTCGTATGTACCAAGTCACCAACTTCTTTCTTTGTCAATAAAACCGGAGTTGCATGAGTTGCAACTTGTTGAGAGATAGGAGTTGAGACATCCTTTAGAAACTTGTGCAGTTGATCTAATTGAGCCTTAAGCTCATCCTTCTTCTTCTTGTCCTTGATCATCTGAGACTTGCTAGAGGAAGCCACAATATCAATCAAGTTCATTTTCTGGTTTCTTGTAGACCTTCCTAAATTTATCATGCCCAATTGATAATCAGTCATTTGCATATCATCTCGATTCTTATCCACCATTGGTATTGCACACTCAACAATGATTTCTCCTGTGTTAGTAAGCTTGGTGGAGTGGAGATCTAGCCCTCTTCTTGGGTTTCTCTTTCTCAATCTCTTTCATCATTTCATCCTAGTTCAATGGTTGTGGTTACACTACCTGCTTTCTTTCCAAATCCAGCTTCAACCATGTAGGAGCAAGTGGGGTAATAGCAACTTGAGTTGAAGAAGAGGTGGTAGTAGTAGAAGACAAAGGTTGTAATATTGTATTTCTAGGCTGAGAGTCAACCTCTTGCACATTTTTTTGCTCACTCTGTGCCTTCTCTTGTGCAAGCTTCTTGGCCTCTTCCTTATCCCTCCGCTCCTACAGTTTCTTGGCTTCCAACTGCTTCTTCAGATGTTCCTCTTCTAGTCTCCTCTCCTCTAACACCTAGTCTCTTTACTTCTTTAATTATTCAACATAATCCCAAGCTTCCTTTGACTTCCTTTCATATAATGCAAGCTCTGCCGCCTCCTTTTCCCTTTCCAAGTGCTCTTGTTCCTCCTTCTTCTGAGCCTCTTCTACAGCCTTGAATTTGGCCTCAAGAGCTTCCTTTTCTCTTCTTTGAGCAACCTTTTCCTCCTCCACTTCATGAATCCGCTGCTGCAAGACCAACTTTTCCCTCTCTTCCTTCATCTTGATTTCCTATTACTTTTGTTATTGTTGCCGAGCCAACTCATCAGCCTTAACCTTAGCCTCCAACTCCTGCTGCTTGATTGCTAAGTTAGATTGTGATCTTGTATCCTCTTCTTGCTGTTTAGCCAATGCCTTAGCTTGTTCCTTGGCATCAAATTCTCTCTTGGATTCCTCAAAGAGCTTCCATTGATCCTCCTTTGTTAGCTCATGCTTAGTTCCTGCATCATCTGTTACATCAAGGGATGCTACCTCATGAGTTTCCGTATTAGATGGAGTGGCCTCAAATTCTATTTCAATGTCATGTATCTCAATCTCTGGCTTCTTTTATTTTAACAATTCAGCTTCCTTGAGAAGAGATCCAATAGTCATTTCTTCACTTGGATGCTCTGTAACTAGCGGTTGCATAGATATTTCCCCTAAAAGTGAAGTTGAAGCACCAACCTCTGTAGTGGCCTCCCCAAGCAAATCTTGGGCAACAACTTCCTCTTCTAAATTTGGAGGAAGAAACTCCAATGGATCCTTAAGAGGCAATCTCCTTTTTGTTATTTTGTATTGGGTGGGGGTAGCAGTCTTTCTTTTCTTAGATGCTTGAGCCTTTGATTGGTTAATCCTCAAGCTAACCCATTGCACACTTCTATCCAATACTGGCCTTGCAACTAGCTTTATATCAATAGACTCCCCAACACTCCAATTCACCGGATCGAGATCCTTGGTGCCTGTCTTGTCTGCATCATACAGGGGATCCAAAGTTACTCAATCATTAGACAATGTATTTGGAATATCCTCCTTTATCCAAAACTCAACAATGAGTGGGATAGGTATTCTCTCATAATTTCTCCTTCGAAGATCATATTCATCCTGCAGGTCTATCCATAAATCCTCCAATAAATTGAAATGATTGTACACACTAGGAAGCAAAGTCTGCATATTTTTCCTGGGATCATAGTGCTTCCTGGCAGTGTATAAACCCAACCTAATGTAAATAAATTCATCACAAACAAATTTAGCTGCTAAAGTGTGTGGACAACTAAATTCAACCAATTTCATGGGGAATTTGTGGCAACTAGTCTTGTACTTGGTGCCAAATTTGAAATTAACAACCAAAGTCTGATATATAAAATCAATTAAAACAATTCTATTGCCACATCACTTAGGAAGAAAATGGGGATGACCATCAAAACCTCCTAGTCTAAAGTAAGTGAATGTAGGGTATTGGATAAACCAATTTCCCCACTCATTGATAAAGGCCATTGCTTCCCTGCTTAGTCTATATCCAACATCACCAGTGAGCCTATTAATGATAACATAGAGAAAGGAATAATTTACCCTTCTATAATGTGAATCTGATGCCTACAAGGTGAGCTTATTATAGTGCTTCCATACTTTATTTTTTCCATCTACGTCTCCTAATATGCCAACTGCGTTCAATCTAGGAAAAAATTCCATTCTGGTAGCTGCATAGACTACATAAGAGGTCATAAAGAAACTCTTGGTTTCTCTCACCCTCAACATTTGGTTATGAATGCTATCATATGCCACCATAGACCATTCAAATTTTTGTTTTCCATCCAAGATAGTTTGGATAAATGGAAACATCCATTCTATAAATTGAGAGTCTTCTTTCTGAACACCCTGGAGAGCATCATTATTATTTCCCCAACCTCCTTATAGAAGTATTCCCTTTTAGGATGATCAAGAAGCTTAATAAGAGACTTCTTCTCTACCCTCATCCAAGTCTTATTCATATGACTTCTGCTAGTTTCCTTCTTGTCATTGTAGAGCTTCAATCCTTCTGCTACATTTAATTGCCTAGGATTTTGGGGAGCAAGTGTACCAAACATGAATATGACCATTTGTGGTGTTAGATCAATAATCACATTTCCCTTTACATCCATACACTGCTTGGTAGCAGGATTATATGCTCCAACCACTACAAGAATCAATTCTGGACACTGGACAGTCAAGGGGAAGAGTGCAACCTGTGCCAACCCTAATTGAACAATTCTTTCAGTTCTTCCTATAACCTGGTCCTCACTGAATATCTTTTCATACAATTCTTCATAGTTAAAAGAGCCTAGATTGGTGTCAGTAATATCAACCCTTCTGAATCAACCTTACTAGCTATGAGAGCAACTTCCTTATGTTTACATCTCAAAGTATATGGGAGCTGCTCCACCTTAATCTTCTTTGGTTTGGCTCCTTGTCTAGAAGTCTTTGCAGGTTGGCTGCTTTGGGAAGCCTCATCTGATGCTCTCGACATCTTCTAATTCTGCAATAAACTCCTATAATAGGTGAAAAAAAGCATATAATCAATTTATCATGTAATATCATCTTTTCCTTCTTTAGGAAAATCATAATATTTGGCCAAAATTTACTCTAATCGAAAGCGGGATTACAAGAGAATTAGGAATAGGAAGCACATCTTAACATATGGAGGGATCAAAACTGGAACAAGATCAAGACCAAGACAACATTAGAATCGAGACCAGAACGAGAACAAAACTAGAAACTAATCGCTAGTTCCAAGTTCAGCTTCCACCCCAGCTCTGATTCCACTCAAGGAGAAGCATAAAGACTCAATATCATAATGACTGGAAGCATAATCATTTTAGGATCTAATCCTAGTAGAAAACAACCTTGGATGAGTTCGTTCCCGAGGCCACTCTCGCCAATTCAATATACAAAACAAAGGGCACTTTCCAAAGGCACAGTCATATGGATTTTAACACTTGGGTCACATAGGCTTATGAGGAAATCAAAAATAGAAGGGATTAACCCCCCAAATAGCTCAACCATACTAAAGCCAATTTAAACCCTAGGAAGGACTATTTTGTAAAGGTATTTGGGAAAACCCTAGCTTGCTTGACATGCCGACTCTGAAAATTAGGGCATCACAAAAACCCAATGGGGAAAACATAGAGCCAACACAAGATGAAATGAGAAAAGGGTTTCCAAAATGAATTCCAGCATTCAAGCACAAAAAAACCCCAAAAATTGAAAACTCTAGTGAAGAACTAGGGCATGACAAAACACACCTGTTAGGAAGGCGACAACGAAACAACAACAAAAAAAATGACAAATGAAAAACAAACAAAAATGAAACAAGAAAGAAAGGAAAAGACACAAGAAACAAACCAAGAAAAGAAAACAAGAAATGAGTAAAGAATTCACAAAAACAAGACTTCTGAAAACACGCCAAAGCAAAACACAACACACGACAAAACAACGTGGAACGGGAAATAGAAGAGAAAACAACCCTACCTCAAAATGCTCTCAAAGAAAGACAAAAATGTGACGAATATTTTATCTGCAACTCGCTTCCGCAATGAAATTTCTTGTCTCAAAGTCTTCCTGGCTCTGGTGCACTTAAACGTCTCGAATAACAAAGATAATGAGCCAGTTAAACATAATTAGAGATTTAAATTCAATTCGCGCGTGCGAAGAGGTTGCAATTAATGCCATTAATGCAGTTGGTCGGAGGCAGAGAAAACAACATGAACAAATAGTTAACTCCCAAGAACTCTAAAAGCAAGGTGGACTTAGACTCATGAATGAACTGGAACAAGAAAAATTCAAAAAAAAATTTCACTAAAATCCCATTCCGATTCCAGTCCCACAGAAAGGAAAGAAAGAAGGACATCGAAGGTGGAGACGAAACCAAGATAGAACCATTTTTTTTTTACAAAGTTTTTGGTTCAGTCTCGATCTGGTTCTGATCCCAACAAAAATGGCAAAAAAAACAAGCATGAAGGGAAGTGGGACTAGAACGAAAACTTGAACTAGCCCAAACAAACAACAAAAAGAACAAGACGAAGCAAACGAGCGGAGCCAGAATCAGAATGGGAATAAAATTTGGAATTTTGAGAAAGTTCCAAGTTTGGTTCCAACTCCAATTCCGCTTTCGATCAGGCCAAACAAAACACAAGGAAAACAACAAAAAAATCAAAGGCCAAACCGACCCAAGAGTGCCAAACAAACCAATAGACAATAAAAGAAAACATGAAAGAAAAGGCGGACTCAGACTTGGATCAAACTCCGAACCAGGAACTTTGTGAAAAGTTCAAAATCCAGTTTTGGTTCTAGCTCCGCTTCTGACAAAGCAAAAGAAAGAAAAGACTTAGGAGAAAAACAAACAACTCCTAAGACCCAAACAACAACCAAAAACAAACAAACAAAGGGGGACCCATTTTGTTTCAAAACAAAAAAAAATGGGGTGGTTATGCAAGACATAACTAATGGCGACTCAGCTGGGAAAATTTTTTACCCATTTTTAAAATACTGAAGAATTCAATCACCCAGAACCTTTGGTTTATGAAACATGCTAACTTAAGTATGATCCGATATGTTGAGTAAGGTTGAGCTGAAATCTCATATGTATATCAACATGAATTACTTTGAATCTGAGTGTGTGCATATATGGTGCATCTTTTCTTCATAAGAACTTTGTCCACCCCTGAACAACTACACCTAAGATCCAAGCTACATAGTTTGAGTCCTACAACTGTTGTGCAATAAAATCCTGGGCATTGCTCTGCTGCCAGTCAGGCTTCCATAACCCCAAAGGAGATACCTCTAGTTCTCTCAAAGCATTGCTCTACTACCAGTTAGGCATCGATAGCCCCGATAGAGATACTTGAATCACCCACTTGATATTGAGTCTGCTTTCTTTCAATAGTTTTGTTTTCTCTTTTTCAAGCCTTTCTTATGGGAATTCTTTTAGAATTTACTCAATACTCAGATATCAAGGATCTACAATGTGGGTTGAGAACTACAATGGACCTTATGATAGTTTTGGGAATCAAAAATTTCACTTGTATCAAAGGTACAATCACCCTGAGATGAATAGGAATTTTACATAGGTAGATGTTTTATCTATTTTGTCACAGACTTCAATCATAATTCATGAGATTATTTACAATGTACCTTATTTTTAATAACTTTTCAAAACCATAGTTAAAATGACCATAAGACATAAGTTTAGAACGAAATCTTCCAACAAATATACCTGAAAATACTCAAACCAATTTCTCTCCTAGTACCCCTTAGTAAATCCTAAATAACAACCCTCTCATTTCAAAGTGGAATGAAATGAATGTCCCCAACAAAAAAGACAAAAGGAAACAAAAAGAGACCAAAAAGAAAGATAAAACAAACAAGCAAAATAAATAGGAACCAAAACATAAAAAACATATATACAACCTATTCAGAAACCAGAGCCCTATGGGCCAAAGTAATACTTGAGAAATTGTCCATTGACCAACAATAGTATAGGCTCTCCTGTTAAAGTGGTTAAGCGAAAAGCGTTTTCACCCAAGATCTCAGCTATTTGATATGGACCGAGCCAAAGTCTATCAAACTTTTGGTGGTCACCCTTCTTCTCTCTAGCCTTATCCCACAACAACACAAGATCTGATATCCTGAATGCCTTGATCTTAGCTCTTTTGTCAAACCAACATTTGAGAACAACTTGGTGTTGAAAGAATTGCTGTAAAGCAGCGTCTCTTTATTCTTCCATGTTCAAAAGATCATTTAGCCTTACCTCAATCCGATCATCCTTTGAATAAAAAACCTACATATGCCCAAGAATAGGTATCTACAAATGTATGGGGAAGACCAACTCTTGGCCGTAGACTAGCTTGAATGGGGAATTTCCTAGAGCGAATTTAATACGGGTTCGATCTGCCCATAAGGAAAATCTCAGCTGGGTATGCTTGTCCCTAGGATTGTTTTCTAACAATTTTTTTATTACTTCCAACAAGTTATTGTTGGTAGAATTTGCTACACCATTTCCCTGAGGGTAATAATTAGATGAATATTTTAAAATGATTTTATGCTCATAGGCCCATTGTATAAATTCAACAAATGAAAAAGCGGGGCCATTATCACATACCAGGGTGAAGGGTACTCTAAACCTGGTTACGATTTTTTCATTGAGGAATTTTATAACCACCTTTGTGGTGCTATTTTTGTATGGTTGAGCCTTAGTCCAATGCGTGCAATAGTTAGTAGAAATTAAGATAAACTTGTGCCCTGTAGAAGAGTTTGGATTAATTACCTCTACAAAATCCAGTGCCCATTGGGTGAATGGTCTTACCTCATAAACTGGATGTAAAGGCATTGCAAGATTATGCTCCTTGGGTGCAAAGGTCTAGTGGGTATGACAAGTTTTGACATGTTGGTGTACATATTTGAACACATGGGGCCAATAGTACCCTGACCTAAGAATTTGATGAGCCAAGGAATTTGCAGATCCATGTCCTGTGCCATGCCTACCATGAAATTCAGCAATAACATGCTTGGCCTCTTGCTGATCTAAATAGTGTAGGTAAACTCCTTCATAATTCCTTCAATATAAAGCACCTCTTTTAATCATGAAATGAGCACTCTTCATCCTAAGTGCTCTCCTTTGAGTTGCATTCATCCCCTCTGGGAATTTTTTGTTGAGGAGGAAGAAAATCAGATATGTGTACCACAGATCCTTAGTGAACGAGTGCACTGTATACTGCTGATAGGTGATACTATTGTCAACATTTTCCATAGATTTTGACAAACCCTATCCTCAGAAAAGCTTCATTGGATGAATCTCTAGATCAAATTCCTGCAAATTAGCCATCCATTTTCCTCTTCTTTCTCCTAACTCACTTTGCATAAGGAGAGACTTGACAACTGGATCAAGAACTATGGCCACAATTTGGCTCCTGAGAATAAAATGTCTGATTTTTTTATTGCTCGGACCAATGCAAAGGCCTGATTCTCAAGGGGTGGGTATCTAACCTTTGCATTTTTGAATGGGGATCTCATGAAGGCAATTGGCCTTTCATCTCCCTCTCCTCTTTTTTGTGTTAGAACAACTGCACATGAATGATCAGATGCAAAGGAATAGATATAGAAAGGATTTAGATAATCTGGGCTAGTCAAGACTGGTGCCTCAGATATTGATTGTTTAATCTGTGAGAAGGAAAACTTAGCCTCATTGCTCCATTCTATCTTTGCATCTTTTTTCATCATCTCATTCAGGGGTTTGACAATTTCTACAAACCTTGTTATAAATTTTCTCACAAAGTTAATCCTTTTAAAGAAGGATCTCATCTCCTTTTTACTCCCTGGCATTGTCAGCTTCAAGATAGCTTCAACTCTATCAGGATCTATAGATATTCCCTTCTCTAATATTACATGGCCAAAAATTTTCCCTTCAAAAACTCCAAACACACACTTCTTGGGATTTAGGGACATTCCATAGCTTACACATTTCTTAAGAACCTTCGGTAAATTAGCAACATGGTCCTTTTTGTTCTTAGAGAAAATAGTTAAGTCATCTACATAGATTATGATACACTTACCTATTAGATCCTTGAATGCTACATCCATGTCATGTTGGAATGTAGCTCCAACATTGATAAGTCCAAAAAACATTTTGCAATAGGAAAATGTCCCCCACTTAGTAGTGAAGGTAGTCTTCATCCTATCCTCATGGCTGACAAGCACTTGGGTTGTACCCAGAATAGAAATCCAAGAATGAAATCATCTGAGATCCATTGACAGTTTGTAATACCTCATCAAGAGAAGGAAGTGGATAGTTATCCTTCTCTGAGGCTTTGTTTAGGTTCCTGAAGTCAATGCACAACCTGATCTCCCCACTTTTCTTATGTACTAGAACTAAATTGGCAACCCAAGTGGAGTGTCGTACGAGGAAGATGATTCTTGCTAATAAAAGCTTTTGCACTTCCTTCTGTATCAAAGGCTCAATCAAAGCATTGACCTAGCGCTAATTTTGACGAAAAGGCTTTGCCTCTAGCTTTAGGGGTATTGTATGTGTGATTACAGAGGTGTCAAAAGTCTTTAAATCTTCATAACTCCAGGAAGTTGCTGCAATATCTTCTTTGAACACCTTAATTATTTCTTTTTTGATCTCATCAGGGCAGGTCTTTCCTATAAGAACATTTATTTCGGGGCTCGAATCAACCAAATTAATAGATTCATACTTCCCTCCATCACTTTGTGTTGGAACTCTCTCCCGAGCCCGAGGATCAAAATCAAATATTCTTTCCAAAGCTACCATCCCCTTGGGAATGCGGTTGCTTTTCAAATTCATAATCCCTTCAGTGTCACAACTCTCAGGATCCCAATCCTCATGATCTCTTTCTGACTCATCTATTATTTGTCCTTCAAAAACATCAAAACTTTCCAAGAAGGCGAGTATGTGCTGGTCATCATCAAAGACTTGAAAATTCTGGACATTATCCAAGACTGCTGGGATTGAGACTAGTTCAACTGAAAATCTTTTTAACTTGGAGTCCTGCATAGGTTCCAAGGTGCTAGCAGTAACTAAAAGGGCATCTGCAATCTGATTATGTTCTATAGGAATCAAAGTGATTCCAAAAGCGTCAAAATCCTCAATCAAATTCCAAACTCTATTTCTATAAGCAACCAATCTTTTGTTATGGCAAGTATATTGGCTACAAACCTATTTAACAATTACTTCAGAATCTCCCATAACCATGAGAGATGTGACTTTCTTTTGATGGGAAAACATCAAACCCCCAACAAGTGCTTCATATTCTGCTATGTTATTAGTGCATCCAAACTGTAGCCTATAAGAAGAAAAGTAAGTCTTCCCCTTTGGGTTGGTTAATTCAATTCTAGCCCCACTTCCGAATTTGTACTTGGAACCATCAAATTTAAGACTCCATAATTGATATGGAGCTGCGATCTCTTTCTTCTTTAGGGCCATAGTTCTTTGCTTGCTAGAAGTACGTGGTAGCTAAGACTGGTGCTGGTCATCAAGATTTGAAGGTAACTGGGGGCATGATTCACCAGAAGGTTCTCCTGAATTCAAAATATGCTCAGGAGCTGATTCTTGAACCTCCTCTTGGATCAAATCTTGATTTAGTATATTCTTTACTAATGCTTTGGGCATTAGAAGGGAATCTGGGGTAGGTGTAATTAGCACAAACTAAGATTCCTTAGTCTCTCTTTGTAGTTTAGAGTATAGAACTTGAGTCTGCTCAAGTTGAGAAGATGATTCTATTTGAACAAGACTGGCTCTTGTAAGGATAGTTACATCTTTTGCTTCAAATGGAAATTTATTGGTGGAGGTTTGGTCATAAGATTCACAAGTTTCTTCAACCTGGGAGACATGGTTTAAGATATCTACACAAGGTTGACAATTTAACTCAGAATGATTCCGGTAATGGACCCTACACTAATTGGGAAGCAACAAACTCCACATATCTACCTCTTTTCCCAACACCAGCCTATCCTCTTGCAACTTTTTTATTAAGACTTGTTGGTTAACTATATTCATCGGGTCAATTTATTCTAGAGGCAATAGATCATCAAAATGAAGCATAGAGAAAGTCATGATTTCCTCCTCCTTGTAAACTCCTATCTCAGTTTCGAAATAGGCCACCTCGTTAGGGGTATCATATTTTGTGATCATGTGTTTGAGCCTAGGCTCACTCTCAATTTTGATCTGGGTTGCTATCCCTTTCCAGGGCAACCACATGTGTGAGAAATCCAAAGACAAATATCCCCCAATACTTTTCATTAAATCTCTACTTAAGAGCATACCATAGGTTTCTGGGATATCAACAACTTGGATATCCATATAAGTTTGGATCCTTGGGTCAGATCCAATCTGTACGTGGATATTTTTAAGCTCTCCTACCAAATTAAATTTTGTTTTATCCAATTGGATAACCTTCTTGTTTGTCTGGAGTGGACTCAGACCTAACTTCCTACAAATTGAAAAGGGCATGACATTTCCTGATGTCCTAGAATCTAATAGACAGTTATGTAGATTCTTTCCAAAAATCCTTAAACTCAAAAGGAAAGTTGGAGTACCATTCTTACCTTTGTAAAGTGTTGCATTCATCTCGTTGGTGGCAGTCACCTTTCCTTTCCCTTTTGACTTGTCTGCTTCCTCCAAGGCTTTCAACATAATTTCCTTTTGAGCTGGGCACCATTTCATAACATCAAAGAATGACATTGATTTTTTTTGCCTCTGCATCTCTACAATGAAATCAAATCTTGAATCATTCCTCACCTGATGTGTTGCAAAGAAAGGTGGAATACCCTTATTCTAGAAATATGATGGCCCCTTCGGTGGTGGTGGGTTATTGTCTACCTTTTGGTTTGGTGGGACCATGCTATTAGGAGGAGCAGATGTGGTGAATGGCCCCTTATTTTTGTTTATAAGGAAATGGCCTCCCTTGGAATGCCTGGGCATCATAAAAATCTTCTACTATTTCATTCTCTTCCTGGTTGGGAAATGGAAGCTCTTCCTCAAAGATATCATAGGCCATAGCAATATCTGTAGATCCACTAAATTTGTTGGATACACCTTGAAATGGAGCATCAACTTGGGCTATCTTAACCATTTTCTCCATCTCTGGTAAATTCACCTCAGAATAGGTTGCAGTATCATGTAGCCTACACCAATTGGTCATAAAGTTTAGGTCTGCCACATTGGCAGTGTGTGGTTTTTCTTCACCCACCTGATAATTGTGAGAAAATCCTCCATTATTGGGTTCAGTATTCCATGGCCTATTGTTGTTAGACCTTTGATTGTATCCTCTATTCTGATTTTGGTAGTTTTGATTATAGGATTTTTGTTTTAGAAAATTCCTATTGGTGTTCTAGTTGGTTTTATAATTCTAGTTGGAATTTTGGTTGGCGTTTTGGTTGGAGTAACCACCTACCCTGATTAGGATATCCTCCCTGATTCTAAAAACCTTGGTTCTAGTTTTGAGGTTGATTCTATCTAAGTTGAGCCATGTCATTAGACATATGAGATAGGGTCTTTTTGAGAGTATCCATCTCATTTGTTAGTTGGAGAGTCTTTTCACTTTCTGCAGTCTTCACTACAAAGGGTTGATTAACATAATTTGATCCTCCAGCTTGATTTTGGTAATTTAAAGTTTGCTGGGAGGAGTCCTGGGGACCATTGGGGAAGAATGGTAAGGGGGTGAAGCTTGGAATTTAGACATAGGTCCATATTGGGAATAGGACATCCTTGGGACCATATTGAATAAAGGGGGTGGATTGGGCATTTGGTATCCTATAGGAGGAAGAACTCCTCCTAGACTCTTAGATTGCAAACTTATTTGTTGTTGCAACTGGATGGCTAGATGATATACTTTAGCTAAAGAATCAATTTCATTAGCACTATATGTC
>VDFB02123951.1:0-34916 GCA_007258455.2 Sequoia sempervirens | reverse complement strand
ATACATTCTTTGAAACCTGGTGTTGAATAAAGGCAATGGTTCATGATGCTCTTTTATTATTGTAGCAAACTAGCGGTACAAAATAGTAGGATCTACATAAACCTTGAACTGATTAATAAAGGAATTTTCCAAGTCTATCCAACTTAGAATAGACCCTCGAGGTAAATTTAGGTACCAATTGTATGCCATGTCACCCAAAGAATAGGGGAACAACCTGCACACAACGTCATGATGAGCCACCTGAGCACGATAACAAGCATCTTTAAACACCTATATGTGCTTCTCGACACTTCTTGATTCTTCATACATGTACTTAGGACAAAACCTCTCAGGGTTCTTGGGAAGATCATGTATCCCCCCAAAAATAGTCCCTAGTAGTGAGGGGTTATTGAAAAAGAAAGCCATGGGTCTTGTTGGTGATACCGGTGGAGTAGGTTGTAGAAAAGGTGAGTTTGGTTTGTGAGGTAATATGGATGGACTCGGTGGAAACCTAGGTGGGGTGAGTGGTGGTGATAATGGTGGAATCAAGACTCAACGAGCTCGGGGCCTATATCCGACAGGGGTTTGGAGTTCTACCAATGGTTCAAGGTTTTGAGAAGATCTAAGAACTCTCTTGTACCTATCTGGTGAGAATGAGAGCCAATTTGTTCCTCAGGCCCTCCTTCTAGCACTAGATCTGTTGAGGGTCAAAACAACACAACAAAATTAAACAAAATATTACTATTCTATATCTCTTGAAAGAGAAAGAAAACAAATGGTAATCTAACTCCCAAGTTCTTGGTAATTGGTTCTCAATTATGCTGATGTCGCTCAATGGTCAATATAACTGTAATGTGCAAAGGGCCTTTGCTGGTAACAAGGAATGAAACTGCATGGAAACAACTATTCTACATTTGGGGGTTTAAAGAAAGATAAAAGGATGGATCAGATCTTTAAAACCAGAAGAACATGAATACAACTACTTAACATCTAGACATGCATACCAATAATGAGTATTTCTTCATCCAATAACAACCATGACATGAAACAATCCATAGAATAATCTATACTATTGCATGCATCCATAGTGCTAATTCAATCACCATAATTGTTCACCAAACTTCCTTCATAAACTTTTGAAACAATCCATTCACTCATTATCAAAACACAGATCAAATAGATGCAATAACAATTCATTCACAGATACGTTAATGAAACAATCTTAAGTGCATTTCCTTCTATTAACTTTCATCAAATAAGAAACATTTAGGAACAACAAAAATCACTGTCATATGGATTGATTATATATCATTAATCATCAAAATAGGTCCAACTTGATAACATCAAACTTATATGAAGCTGTAAAACTGTATCTAAATAAACTTGAAATTTTAGAGTATCTGCTTAACAATTATGAAAAACCTGAGACTATTCTTGTTTTCTATCATTAGGTGGCTAAAATTGCTTCAATTAGTCAACCTTTACAAAATGGAACCAAATAATACATATAGGTCAAGCATGCACAAATTTCTCCCAATTTGGAATCCAGATCCACAAATCAAGGAATCATAACTAAATGAAGAACCAATTTGTTGAACTCTTGAGTTAGAAGATTGGAGCAAAATTTTGCACAAATTCTAACATTCAAAACATAAGATGGAACTGAAGAAGAGAATTGGAGTCAAATCCACATCAAATCCTTGTAAAAGAGGAGAGAAGGATACGTTGTGTCCAGTGAAGAGAAGGTGTTCTGCTACCAACTTATCGCTATGTTGAATGCTCAAGGATGTACTCATCATAATTAGAAAATAGTTGTTGAAGTGCATCTGAATTAGGCCCATCCAGCCAATCACCTTCAAATTTAATCCTCTTCAATTATGTTGAAACCAATTTATGCACTTCCTTTAATTTAATCACTTCACCTCTAACAACCTTTGCCTCTTCTATGATGTCCATCAACTTATCCAATAATAAAACCTCTCCAACATCTCCCTTTTGCATTACCTCTTCAAACCTACTTCTCCACTTCTCCCTAATTTTATCCAAAGAAAGACCCTACTTAACTAAGGTATCCAGATTGACCAAAATAGTCATGATTGCCTCTAATTCATCAATTTGCTGATTTAAATCCTTACTCACCTCTTGGATTTCACCTTTATGTTCATGAACAGATTTGGATTTATATTTTATTACCCCCACAATTTTCTCAATAAAATCTATAATGTCCTCCTCAAGAATTGATTGCTCAAGCAAAGTGAACTGGGGTACCTTGCAAACATCCTTAAGCCTTTTGATATATTCTTTAAATTCCTCATCCTACTTATCTAAACCCTTAGCATGCTGGTTCAAATACCCTGCCAATTCAAGGGAAATTTCATGAACTTTGAAGCTATCAATTAACACTTCATCAACCTCTTTATTGAGTTTGTCAATCCATCTTTCCATCATTTCCACTTTACTCCCCATATGTACCAAGTCATCAACTTCTTTCTTTGTCAATAAAACGAGAGTTTTAGAAGTTGCGGCTTGTTGAGAGATAAGAGTTAATACATCCTTTAGAAACTTGTGCAGTTGATCGAATTGATCCTTAAGCTCATCCTTCTTCTGCTTGTCCTTGATCATCCAAGACTTGGTAGAGGAAGAAACAATATCAATCAAGTTCATTTGCTGGTTTCTTGTATGCCTTCCAAAATTTACCATGCCCAATTGATAATCAGTCATCTGCATATCATCTCAGTTCTTATCCACCATTGGTATTGCACATTCAATAATGATTTCTATTGTGTTAGTAAGCTTGGTGGAGTGAAGAACTCTGGACCTCTTCTTGGGTTTCTCCTTCTCAATCTCTTTCATAATTTCATCCCAGTTCAATGGTTGTGGTTGCACTACCTACTTTCTTTCCAAATCTAGGTTCAACCATAGAGGAGCAAGTGGGGTAGTAGAAACTTGAGCTAAAGAAGAGGTGGTAGTAGTAGAAGACATAGGTTGTAATATTGTATTTCTAGGCTGAGAGTCAACCTCTTGCACATTTTGTTGCCCACTCGGTGCCTTCTCTTGTGCAAGCTTCTTGGCCTCTTCCTTATCCCTCTGCTCCTGCAGTTTCTTGGCTTCCAACTCCTTCTTTAGACGTTCCTCTTCTATTATCCTCTCCTCTAAGACCTTGTCTCTTTGCTTCTTTAATTATTCAACATAATCCCAAGCTTCCTTTGACTTCCTTTCATATAATGCAAACTCTGCCACTTCCTTTTCCCTTTCCAAGTGTTCTTGTTCCTCCTTCTGAGCCTCTTCTACAACCTTGAATTTGGCCTCAAGAGCTTCCTTTTCTCTTCTTTAAGCAACCTTTTCCTCCTCCAATTCATGAATCTGCTGCTGCAAGACCAACTTGTCCCTCTCTTCCTTCATCTTGAGTTCTTGTTCCTTTTGTTGTTGTTGCTGAGCCAACTCATCAACCTTAACCTTGGTCTCCAACTCCTGTTGCTTGATTGCCAAGTTAGATTGTGCTCTTGTATCCTCTTCTTGTTGTTTAGCCAATGCCTCAGCTTATGCCTTGGCATCAACTTCTCTCTTGGCTTCCTCAAAGAGCTTCCATTGATCCTCCTCTATTATCTCATGCTCAGTTCCTGCATCATTTGTTACATCAAGGGATGCTACCTCATAAGTTTCCCTATTAGAAAGAGTGGCCTCAAAATTTGTTTCAATGTCATGTATCTCAATCTCTGACTCCTTTTATTTTAACAATTCATCTTCCTTGTGAAGAGATCTAATAGTCATTTCCTTACTGGGATGCTCTATAACTAGGGGTTGTGTAGATATTTCCCCTGCAAGTGAAGTTGAACCACCAGCCTCTGTAGTGGCCTCCCCAGAAAAATCTTGGGCAACAACTTCCTCTTCTGAATTTTGAGGAAGAAACTCCAATGGTTCCTAAGGAGGCAATCTCCTTTTTGTTCTTTTGTATTGGGTGGGGAAAGCAGTCATTATTTTCTTAGATGTCTGAGCTTCTTACTGGTTAACCCTCAAGCTAACCCATTGCACACTTCTATCCAATACTGGCCTTGCAACCAACTTTATATTGATAGACTCCTCAGTACTCCAATCCACCAGATCCAGATCCTTGGTGCCTATCTTATTTGCATCATACAAGGGATCAAAAGTTACCCCATCATCAGAAAATGTATCTCGAATATCCTCCTTTATCCCAAACTCAACCATGAGTGGGATAGATATTCTCTCATAATTTCTTCTCCGAAGATCATATTTATCCTACAGGTCCATCCAAAAATCCTCCAATAAATTGAAATGCTTGTCAAAAACACTAGGAAGAAAAGTCTGCATCTTTTTCCTAGGATGATAGTGCTTCCTGGTAGTGTATAAACCCAACCTAAGGTAAATCAATTCATCAAAAACAACTTTAGCTGCCAGAGTGTGTGGACAACTAAATTCACCAAATTTCATGCAGAATTTGAGGCAACGAGTCTTGTGCTTGGTACCAAATTTGAAATTAACAGCCAAAGCCTAATATATAAACTCCATTAAAACAATTCTATTGCCACAAAACTTAGGAAGCAAATAGGGATGACCATCAAAACCTCCCAGTCTGAAGTAAGTGAAAGTAGGGTATTAGATAAACCAATGTCCCCACTCATTGATAAAGGCCATTGCTTCCCTGCTTAGTCTGCATCACCAGTGAGCCAATTAATGATAACATAGAGAAAGGAATCATTTACCCTTCTATAATGTGACTCTGATGCCTACAAGGTGAGTTGATTATAGTGCTTCCATACTTTATTTTTTCCATCTGCTTCTCCCAATATGCTAACTGTGTTCAATCCAGGAAAAATTCCCATTCTGGTAGCTACATAGACTACGTAAGAGATCATAAAGAAACTCTCAGTTTCTCTCACCCTCAACATTTGGTTTTGAATGCTATCAAACACCACCATAGACCAGTCAAATTTTTGTTTACCATCCAAGATAGTCTAGATAAATGGAAACATCCATTCTTTAAATTGAGAGGCATCCTTCTTTCCGAACACCCTGGAGAGCATCATTATTATGTCCCCAACCTCCTTATAGAAGTCTGCCCTTTTAGGCTAACCAGGAAGCTTAATAAGAGACTTCTTCTCTATCCTCATCTAAGTCTTATGCCTATGACTTCTGCTAGTTTCCTTCTTGTCACTGTAGAGCTTCAATGCTTCTGCTTCATTTAATCGCCTAGGATATTGGGGAGCAGGTGCGCCAAACATGAATCTAATCATTTGTGGTGTTAGATCAATGATCACATTTCCCTCTACATCCACACACTACCTGGTAGCATGCTTATATGCTCCAACCGCTGCAAGAATCAATTCTGGACCCTAATTGAATAATTCTTTCAGTTCTTCCTGTAACTTGGTCCTCACTGAATTTCTCTTCATACAATTATTCATAGTTAAAAGAGCCTAGATTGGTGTCAGTAATATCAACCCATTCTGAATCAACCTTACTAGCTATGAGAGCAACTTCCTTATGTTTACATCTCAGAGTATATGGGAGCCACTCCAACTTAATATTCTTTGGTTTGTCTCCTTGTATAGAAGTCTTTGCCGGTTGGCTCCTCTAGGAAGCCTCATCTGATGCTCTCGACATCTTCTAATTCTACAATAAACTCCTGTATTAGGTGAACAAAAGCATATAATCAATTTATCATGTAATATCATCTTTTGCTTCTTTAGGATAATCACAATATTTGGCCAAACTTTACTCCCATCAGAAGTGGAATTACAAGAGCATCAGGAATAGGAATCACATCTTAACATATGGTGGGATAAAAACCGGAACAAGATCGGGACCAAGACAACATCAGAATCGAGACTAGAATGGGAATCGAACGAGAATCTAATCACTAGTTCCAAGTTCAACTTCCTCCTCGGCTTCGATTCCTCTCAAGGAAAAGCATAAAGACTCAATATGATAATGACCGGAAGTGGAATCTTTATAGGATCTAATCCTAGTAGAAAACAACCTCGGGATGAGTTCATTCTTAGGTCTACTCCCACCAATTCAATATACAAAATAGAGGGCACTTTCCAAAGGCACAGTCATATGGATTTTAACACTTGGGTCACATAGGCTTATGAGGAAATAAAAAATAGAAGGGATTAACCCCCCAAATAGCTCAATTGTACTAAAGCCAATTTAAACCTAGGAAGGACTATTTTGTAAAGGTTGTCGAGCAAACCCTAGCTTTCTCAACACGCCAACTCTGAAAATTAGGGCATCACAAAAACCCAACGCGGAAAACATAGAGTCAACACTAGATGAAATGAGAAAAGGGTTTCCAAAATGAATTCCATCATTCAAGCACATAAAACCCCCACAAATCAAAAACCATAGTGAAGAACTAGGGTACGACAAAACAAACTTGTCACTAAAGCAATAGCGAAACAAAAAAAAATGACAAATGGAAAACAAACAAAAACAGAACGGGAAAGAAAGGAAACGTCATGAGAAACAAACCAAGAAAAGAAAACAATAAACGAGTGAATAATTCATAGAAACAAAACTTCTGCGAATGCACCCAAGCAAAACACAACACACGACAAAACAATGCAAAACGAGAAACAAAAGAGAAAAGAACCCCTACTCAAAACACTCTCAAGGAAAGATAGAAATCTGACCAAGATTTGCTTCACAACTCGCTTCTGCAATCAAATCGCTCATCTTGAAGCCTTCTTGGCTCTGGTGCCACTTAAACATCTCGAATAACAAAGATAATGAGTTAGTTAAACATAATTAGAGATTTAAAATCGATTCGTGCATGCCAAGAGCCTACAATTAATATCATTAATGCGGTTGGTCGGAGGCAAAGCAAACAATGTGAACAGACAGTTAACTCTCGAGAACTCTGAAAGAAAGGAAGATGCGGACTCAGGAATGAACTAGAACAAGAAAACTTCAAAAATCCTTTTCGCCCAAATCCCATTTTGATTCCAGTCCCACGAAAAGGACAAGCAAGCAAGGACATCAAAGGCGAAGACAAAACCAAGACTGAACAGAAAACTTTTTACAAAGTTTCGGGTTCAGTTTTGATTCTAGTTCCGATCTTTAAAAAAATGAAAAAAACAACAAGCACAAAGGGAAGCAGGACCGGAACGAAAACTGGACCTGGCCCAAACAAATAATAAAAACAAGGCAAAACAAACGACCGGAGCCAGAATCGGAACGGGAAGAAAATTTGGAATTTTAAAAAAGTTCCAAGTTTGGTTCCAACTCCGGTTCCGCTTCTAACCGGGCCAAACAGAACACAAGGAAAATGATGAACAACTCAAAGGCCAAACTGACCCAAGAGTGCCAAATGAACCAATAGACAACAAAAGAAAACACAAAAGAGAAGGTGGACTCGAACTCGGAACAAACTTTGAACTAGGAACTTTGTGAAAAGTTCAAAATCCAGTTTTGGTTCCGACTCTGCTTTTGATAGAGCAAAAAAAAGAAAAGACTTAAGAGAAAAACAAACAAATCCTAAGACCCAAACAACAACCAAAGACAAAAAAACAAAGGGGAACCCATTTTGTTTCAAAACAAAAAAAATGGGGTGGTTATGCAAGGCATAACACCTTCCTAAGAGACTATGAAGTTTGACCTCCCACACCTAACAAGGATGAATTGCAGAGGCCAAACCACACCTACCTCATTCTAGAATCCCAATTTGTGAAAGAATATTGTTGTTGTTTTTGACCCACTACCCTACTATTTGTTATTGTTAGTGATCCAAATTTTCTTAATGCCAAGTTGTGAAAGAACTTAGCAGGTTTGGATGTAACATGGGACTGCTTTCAGGTTGTGGGTTTCCTATTCAAAAGAAAACCTCCAGATTATGGGTTGGATTCCTTTTTTGATGCCACCTAACTACTGATTTATGAGGAAAAGGGTAAGAAATGCATGAAAAATGAACCTAAATTGAAAATACCTAAGGTGATGCACCAAAACTAACTAGGACCTGATAACAACCTATCACATTCAAATCAATATCACAAAAATCTATTTACACAAATCACTTCCATATGCATTGTTGGCACCTTCAAATTTTCAAATTTGAAGTGCCTATATTGAAAAATCTATTTTTGCACACTCAGAAGTGCACCTGCAAAATCTTCCCAAGTGACCTACTTTGGAGGGTCACAATTCAGAGCTAGTTGATTTTCATGCTGAAAGGATTGTTTCTCTCCATTCTCCCTACATTAATGTACTCCACGGTACGATTTCAAAGCCCCATGATCAGATTTTCTATTTTTACTAGGCAAAAAGCAAAAGTATTTTGCTCTATTTTGCACCTACATTTTCAGAATGTTTCAAGGAGGTCAAGTTTGACCTTTAATATCTGGTGATAAATATGGATTGAAGGAAATCCATTTTGCACACATACTCAGTGTACCTAGATGAGCTTATGTTTCTAGTGACAGCCCCCCGAAAGTTGTTTTGATATTTTTTTCAAAGTGGTGACTTTGAGAGCCCTGATTGGTTTCTGATAGGTGAAATTGCAGAAAAGTCCAAGTAGACAAATTTGGTATTTAATATCTTTCACCTCAGGAAGAATTTTTCCATGTCGTTTGTTGCAATGAATTCTTGGGTCAAATGGTAACATACCTACTCAGTTTCAGGCTCCCAGGATAAGTTTTGATGGGTTATTTAATTGCTTTTTTGATCACAACATGGCCAAAAATGATGTCCTGAAAAGTTCCAAATTTTCAAAATATAAGGACAACTCATTTCTTGTTTTGGTCCAAAAACTCTACAGCTCTATTTCCATCAAGATAGGAGGTCATTTGATACATTATTTTAATGTACTTCTGTTGTGGCAAACGCGTCCTAGGGGCCAGTTTACAAAGGAGGCACCTAAATTTTAAGGGCTGGGAAAAATTGGAGGAAATGGGTTTTCTCTAAATAATTTATTATGGACACATACAAAAAATATTGGCTCCAAGTGTCACCATTTGTCCGCAATAAATTTCTCCATTTGTCCCATAGGCGTAATTAGAAGTCAAAACTTTTCTAAAGTTTCAAATGTCAATATTTAAAATATTTTGAATATTTTAAATATTGTGCAAATACAAAGGGGCAAATATAAAACACATTTCAAATGTTCTGGAGGACAAGCAAGTTTAATTCTTGCTTCTAATTGGTCCAGAAGCAGCAACACGGTTTCACTCAAGAACTTCATCACGGATCGCTATTTTGATTTGCATTTCCTATTTGAATCAATGATGGTGCAATGGTTGTGTCCTCTCATCACCCATCGTGGATTCGTAGGCCCTTTCCTGTTGCACATTGGCGATGGGCAAGACCATGTCTTCTTCATCGGGTATTGTTGTTTTGAGTCTGGGATGCACTAACAAATTAGCAATGAGCAATGGCTGCTTTGTCCATCGCCCATGGATAATATATGTCACCTCTTCCACTTTGCATCCATGATGTGCAATGTTTCATTGCCCATCGCTAATTTGTTATTTGTTCTTTGGCTGCAATCCGCAAAGTGCGATGGTCTTGGGAAAAGTTCAAAAGTTGTGCTGGCAGCAGTGGGCCTGTGAATTGTTTAATGAAGATCTTAAATGATGAAATGTATTTGTACAGGTAAATGGAGCCAATAAAAATTAATCCTCCGGAGTTCATCAAGAAGCTGCATAACATGTATCTCCCATCGCTATTTGTTTCTTAGTTTCCATATTCTATTAGCGATGGGCGATATCACATACTCTTCTCACCAATCGCTGATTTATATTTCAGTTTCAAAATGAGATAGAGATGCACGATTAATTGCTAGGGAACATTGGAAAGAAAGTTTGCGGTGGATTTGATGGTAGCGTGAGAATTTTTACCTAAAGATAATCTTAAATGACAAATATTTTAAATGGAATTTTTAAAATATCATGGGCATAGGTAAATATTTTTGTAAAGTGAATATTTTATTCACTTTGCAAAATATTTTTGCTGGAGATAAGTTTTTATAAAGAACACCATTTTCATGTAGCTGGGTGAAAATGAACAAAAGAGAATAAAATATTTTGCCAGAAAATGGTAAGTGCACAAGACAGGTGGTTTTTACTTTCAAACAAAGGGGAATGATGAGGTATGAAGCTTCTAGAAAGGAAGAATATTTTTCTGTTGAAGGGCAGTAGAGTGAGGAGCAAGAAAACAAAGAGCAGATTGGAACTTCTTCAACAAACAAAGGGAGTTGAAGATAAACGAACCAAAATGTGCCAAGTGTCTTCTTCAAATGAACATTTAGGGTTTTTTGTTTCCTTAAATGTTGTCTTTCTGCCTTATTCTAAGAGAGGTTGTTTTGTAATTTAACACAAATAACACTGTAGTGTGAATACAAAGAATTTTAGAGTTAAGTTTTAGGATTTGAGTCTGTCAATACTTATGTAATTTTGATTGCAAATACTGGCAAGATAATATTGAATAGTGCAATTTCAAGGCCATTTTCTCTCCTATGTACTGGTTTTATAAATTATGAATAACATAATCAAGAGTTATTTTATTCATCTCCATTAAATTTCAGTGCATGTTTAGTTTTATTCTTGCTTGTCCATTCAAAGAATGTATGTAAATGCTTGAGTCAAGCTACTAGTTTATGTTAGGTTGAGTGCTAGGATGCTAGTAAGAAGTAAAGGGTAAGACATAATGCTGAAATGTTGTAATGCAACATTTCAGAGCTTCATATATTGTCAAGTGTGAAAATTGTCATCAAATTATGTATGTGTTTGAGTTGACTCCGTTCCAAGGATGAGGCACTGATCTAAGTGGGATATTCATGTTACATGTGTCAGTTAATACAACAACTGATCATTTTTTAAATCAAATATCAATCTTAGTTTGTTTGTGTGAGGATTTTAATAAATTACATATCTCATGCTTAAATTAGGAATTAATGTAGAGGTCAACCAAACTTTTATAGTATTGTGTCTATTAAGCATTTAAAGGAGAAACATCTATTCACAGTGTATTTGGTACTTCAACACACAAGTACCTATAAATATACTGATTGGGATCACCCTCCCAAGTTTAACAGAGCCTGAAGTGCAGGGGAGAAAGGGGTATTTTATTCACTCTCTCATTCATTGGCTATATCAACTTGTTGAGTCTAAATATGAGAGAGTGGCTACTCTTTGGGACTCATTGCATCTGTTGATTTGGGAACCAACATGCATTTCACATAAATAATTTATAAGAAGGTTTTTAAAATAGGACCTTTAGAAGGAAACAAAAAATACCTTAGAACTAATAGAACCATCGACTAACACAACTTATAACTTGTTAACATGCATTTTCTGCTAAACAGATGCCTAAACATGAGATAAATTTGCAAGGAAAGATAAATTTCACAAGTAAAATTGATCAATCACGAATAGAATACCATGAAACATAAAATGAGAAGGTAGAATATGCTATCATATTAATTCAAAGTCACTCACTGTATAACAGTCCATTTGAGTTACAATACTGCTCCGTGATGAAAAATAGCTCCAAAAAAAAAGTTATCATTCTGTTGGAAAGAAAGAACTAACTTCAAAATGCCAAAATGAAGCTTCTTAAGCAAAAAGATCACACAATTCTCATGCCTGCCCATCAAGAAGGTTCTGGTAAGATGAGGCACAAAATTCAAAAAAGAACCTTATAAAATCACTCCAAAAAGTCCTCCAAATGGCCCAAAGTCAAGCCAAGTCCAAGATCACACTAAAGGTGATAAAAAAACCTCCAAAATGGCACATGTTTCTCCAAAATAGTCAGATTCTTCACTCACACACTCTCCTCATGTTTGCAAGTCATCATTTTGTCTCCCAACCTTGACCCATGCAATATGCATGTTTTGAAAACACAGGACTCCAAAAGGGCATTAAAGATAATAACTTGGTTAGGTGATTCATAATACATCATTTAATCAAGTTATTTTACATTTCAAATCAAAATACAAGAGGGCTCCACCAACTCTTTGAATTACATTGTATGTGCATTAAAAAGACATAATAAAAGTGATTTGCAAATCACTTGAATGATATCTTTATACATTGAAATAAAATGCAACATACAATGTTATATCAAAATGCTTTCAAAAGCATTAAACAAGGTCAAAAAACCTCCAAGGCACTTGATCATTTTTACTTACCTCATTTTGCACTCCAAGGCCACACACTTGGTCAACATCTTCTAATTTTCAAAGGAAAAAATAAAGGTTTAAAATTGGCCTATATGGTCAACCTCCACACTTCATGGAAGACATATTTTGAAAGTCTTGCAAGCATCTTGATGACCAAAGGTCAAAGGAATATTCACATGTTTCACATTAAAACACCTAGCAATTTTCTTACAAGACAATAAAGACTTAAGGCATAAAAATGCCTAAGTCATGAAGTCATGATTCAGCCCACATTAATATGTGTTGCATTTTTAAAAAATATGGGACAAATTCCCATTGGCCACCAAAGAAGGGTCAAACCCTAAACAACAAAAAGATGGAAAAAATGAAGAAACACTTCATATTTTCACTTCGAGCTTTTTGGAAAATGAAACCATGCCACCATGAGGGTTTGAAGAAGGCACAAAAAATGGAGATTTTTTGACTAGTTTTTGACAAAATTTGATGAATTCTCGCATGGAAAAGCAACTGAATTGATTTTTTGACACAAAAACTGCATTTTCACCCTTTTTTGGAGCCATATTATGCATTTTAGGCCGCGACTTGTAGCATTTTCTAATCATTTTTGTGTGTGATTCTTCTATGTGGTTGTTTCATCCTTCTCACAACCACCATGAGAAGATGTTATGTAGAAAGAAAAGGCCTTGAATGTTACAAAAATAAACGAGAAAAATCTCCAGGAAAGCCTTCAGTCGACCACTCCATTCTTTTTTTTCAGCAAACAAAAGTAATTTTTTAGTCTCCAGCTTAAAAATCAAGCATAAAGATGCTTATTTTCTTCTGCATTTGTCTTTAAATGGAGAAAATACCAACATTTTTTTGTTTCATGAAGAAAACTTAATGATTCAGGCCATGACCAAGAACGCAAAATGGGTTTCTCATACTTGTTGTTTGCCTATAAAACTCCATACTAGCCTTTGAAAGGCTCTGTGTTTGCAATTTTACTAAAAACCCAGCTGGGTTTTGTTGCCTTTGTGAAGAAAATTACTCCTTTGGTTGTGGCTGTAGAAGATGAAATGTTTTTTATTATCTATTTCTACTCTTATATCTCAAATCCATGATTGGTTTTTCCTAAAAAAACTCTATATCTACACTCTTGTGTAAACCCCAGCTGGGTTCCTTCAAATTGTAGCAAGGTTGTATTTTCTGCAAAAAACCCCAAGTGGGTTTTGGTGTTTTTGAAGAAAATAACTTAGATCTGGGCCACGAATATAAGGAATGAAATGATTTTAACTTAGCATTTTTCTGTCCTTTTTATTTTTCGAATTTCACCCAAACCCCAAGTGGGTTTTCTCATTTCATAAAGAATAGTTTTCTTTTAGCTACAACCATGAAAATGAAACTAAAGGGTTTTGATTTGTGTGTTCTTTCTAAAAACATAAAACCCTAGGTGGGTTTTTTCATAATGCAAAAAGCTTGCAATTTTTGTTTGAAACATTTGTTACCTTTAAGGCCTACCACTCTATTTTTGTCATTTTTGATAAACCCCAGATGGGTTTTCTGTATTTGAGAAGAAAACAATTCCAAATTTCTTGTTTTTTGATGCCATGCAATGGTAGCTAGTATTGGACAATCACCTAGATTATAATATGAATGAGATTTCCTAAGAGAGCTATGAGTTAAAACAAGAGCTATCTCTATCATTTTTCCACAAGAAAATGTTGTTTTGTGAACAAAATATAATCTGCAAAAATGACTCAATGCCATTGCACAACACAAGTATAATCCATAGGCTCTATGCATCTTTTCCATTCTGCCCATTAACAGTTACACTTGTGAGTTGTGAAACTTCACTGCTCCCCCCATTTCCATTAATAAAGTTATTGTCAATTGCACATATCACTTGTAGAGGTAATCCTCAGGTCTGAGCAACTCTAGAAAATGTAGATGAAAGTTGTGGTTGATCATTATGATCTGCATGCAAGACACCGAACAAGGCAGTTGAAAAGATTTACTACCCTTCCTTTCTTCTTCATTCGAGATGCAATCTCTAAGTCCACTACCCCTATTTTTGACTGTGATAACAAACCTCTACCATTAATATTCTCATTCAACTCTATAGTATCAACTGTCCTTTGTCATGTTGTTTCCTATCTATGATTGTCATATGAAACTATTTTTTTTGACATAGGGCTTCTATCAATCTTTTTACATGTTCAAAGAGGTTTGACTATCCACTACCATGTCTTCTCAACACCATCCATTGACAGTGTGATATCTGCCTTCAATTCATGTGATTAGACTATCTTAAAATGTTAATCCATACTTTGATTGGACTGTGTTGTGTGCCTCAAAAGCTCAAAGATTAACACTTCATCATGTCATATGATGATGACATTGTGTTTTACCTTTTCAAGAGTTGCTAACCTTAGGTTTCTATAGGACTATATCATTGTCTTCTTGAGGTGGATTGTCCACTGTCATATGCTTGTCATAGTCCCCTAGGGCCATGCATTGTCACCATGAAGAGCTCAACATGCTGCCCCTTCATGACCATTCTCTTGACTAAAATTCTTGGGATTGTCCATTAGACTTTATAAGCTCTTTCTACCCATTATCCTACTATGAACATCACAAAAAGGTAAAAGATAGCAAGGTATTGAACAATGGATAGATCTAATGGTAGATGAATAATGAGTAAAGGACATATCAATGGTGTACAGAGCACTCTTCCCAAGTGAAGGAGTAAAGCTCCAACTTCTTAATAGGCTTCTTATTAACCACCTTTGTCTTGTGATGATTTCACGTTGGCTGTCCTCCTATAATAACATCTTCATAAAATATGGTTGTATACCCTTGATTCTTGTCTTCCCACTGAGTTCTCTCCTTCATTCACTATATCCACCAAAGGATACCCTTCTTCTCCATACAATTTGTAGCATTGTAAAGGCAAGCTGAGCAAAACATGTAACAAATGGGTACCTATATCAAAACTCTATCATGCATCTCATAAACCTTAACTGTCATCTATACATAGCAATATTGAGTCTCTTATAGTGGATATGAGAAGTGAAACCAATAGTATCAAGTGATTCATGATGAAAGCCAATTATGTCCCATTTTATGCCATATTTTATCCTATTTCTTATGCCTTTATATCCACTTCCACATTCCATTTTTGTTCCATATCATACTATTTCACTATTTTATGTTGCATATGATTAAATATAGTGACATTTGATAGAATTTTGGATAAAATATGATAATTAATGAGTGGTTGTCTTTACTAATAATCATTGTGAGTTCAAGCCTTGGAAAATAAAGCTTGCAGCATGTAGATCATAGGAACTTCCTATCACCTCTTATGCAGAAAATCTTCCTATCATTTTTCGGACAAGAACTTTTGTGGTGGATTTTACTTGTTTTTGTTCAACTACATTTCACAATTTTCCATTCATATTTTTTGTGGGTGATATTAGCCTTTGTGGTGGCATCGACTACCTCTTTGGTGATGGTTGTGCATTGTTTCATCCAACGGTGGCCTTCGTTCAACCATTTCAATACACGTACTCACACATGGCTATCAAATCCGCCACATGCTTTTTGTTGTCACATTGGAGAAATTTTGTTGTTGGTGTTTTTACCTGCATTTTTCATTCACATGGATTCATTCCCAGAAATAGACTTTATGATAACATATATGTTTTCTAGCTGTACGGAGGAGAGTGTGTTTTCCAAATTGCAAGAAGACTAAATATTATATGCTGCCAATTTATAGTTTGTTTTTATCAAATAGATCTATGGTTATCAAACCATATTATTTGTATCTTTTAGCTTGTTGGTCGTAGGCCAAAACAAACAAATCTTTGTAGGTTGTTATAAGCTGCACATATATAAGTAGCACAAGGCAACAATGAAAGGGGATGCACCATTTTTATAAATAAATAAAACAATACTTAGCATGATCAAATCCATGTAAGAGAAACACTTTTTATTGGAAGACTGAGGAGGCAGGGCCTACTGCTCAGAAAGCTAGTGATTTTTGCAATTTATTGTTTCAGTAATGTGTGTTTGAGTTTTCATAGCATAATGTTTCATTTCGAATTAGCAGCCAAATGTGTTTGTTGTTACATTGTTACTATTGTAAGATGATTTAACATTATTTATTATTAGTGAGATGGTTAAGTTATTTATTCTATAAAGTTCTCATTCATTCACTAAAATAATTTAAAATAGGGACTTGCTGTTGTACTGTGCAGATTGTTGACAACTTCTATCATAGTTCCTATCACATCTTTGTCAAAAAGGTAGAATAGAAAAGTTAAACTAGATTTTCATTTAGGAAATTTACGTGTGTTCTAGCTGCATTCATCCCCACTTAGCTCATTGCTTTCCTCCCTTTAGGTATATTGCTGCAACACTTCTCACAAGCTTACGATCCCTAGATTGACACATATTGACCAAACTAAAATTCATTATAAAGCATTAAACTTGTTTATTCTTTGTACCTAGTGTTGGCCTATCAACTCATCCTTCTTTTCCTTGAACAGGTTTTACAAGGTTCAAGTACAACAATTTTCACCATTGACTTCCCCTAAATTGTACACGCCAATCTCTGACTGTCACTTTCATGAGACTACGACCTTCCATAACATCCACCTTTTGATGTCCCTCGAAGCTTCTTGAGACTTCTTTTCACGAGGTTGTCTACTACTTGGATTCTATGAACCCCTATGGCTGTCCCTTAGTGATTTCTGTCTATCAACATGCATTTACATAGACCTTCCTATTCAATACCTCACTCATCATGAAATGAGGCAGACTTCACACTATTCCAATACAAGTTTCTTTGTCATTTCAACACCAAAACCTTGTAGTCCAAACATAAGAACAAAAATTTCACACCCAACATTTGCAGTATCTAAGTGACTTGGAATTATAAGTCTTTCTTTGTCACATTGAACCTAAAACTTCTCTGCTCATCTCTGAGCATGAAAAGGAAAGGCATACCTAGATTAAACTGTATATCAATAAAATCCATGGGTTTTGTAGTATATGGTTTTGTTTCTACTATTTATGCATGATGATTGCACTCTTTGTAGCTTGAAATTTTTAGCTCAATAAGCCTCATTACTGCTTTTCTCATTAGTGCACTGTAATCATCATGACTGTTGATGCATACTTGGTCCTTCCAAATGAATTGTTGCTCTTGACTATTAGACTATCATAAATGCTATGTTACCTAGCCCCTTCCCTCTTGAAACAAGTGATCAAGCTACTCATGCAAGACTATCCCTTATTCATGGCTGTCATATCAACTGATGTTCTCCTCCACACTGTCAGGTAAGGCTTAACCATGATTTTGATTGATGTATTTGTTCACTTTTCACAATTGATAATGGACTATTTTAGCATGTTCCACACTATTAGGTACCCTTTGATCTTTGTGCAATAAACTAATATCCTATCCCCACTTTAATCTTAGTGGGCATACATATGTCACTTATGTTGGTGACCTAAAATCTCACCATCCTATGTGATGTGTGGCTATCCAATAGAGTTAAGGTGAGAGGGACCTGGCAATACCTTGGATTACTCCCTCATTATTTAAGAGATGAATAATTGAACTTGATGCATCTTTTGAATCTGATAATGAAAGTTGATCAACTGGTGTGATTCCATATTGATTTAATGCATTAATAACATGTATATCTTTGATCAAGTTGCTCAATTTCCTATTCCTCTTAAAACATTAGAGGGTAGTATGCTAAGCTCTACCCTTGTGGGAGCCACATTTACCCCACATGTTGTGTTTAACTGAATCAGAACGGTAACAAAACTTGTCCTACATCTACACATTAAGTAAACAAGTTAGAAAATAAATGCATATTTTGGATGTGTTTGATGACTTCATTGTTTTCCAGGAAATCCAAGGTTTGTATGCTTGTTCAATGCATTTAGAGATTAGTTTATACATGCATAGGTGAATGTTCATGTAAGGTTTGAGATCTTTCATTGCTTAGAGCATTTCTCTAACGTCATTGTTATTGCTAGATGTAGGAGCTAGGAAAGACACAAGCAACTCAGGGCAACAACATGACAAGATGACACATTCAAAACCAATCATTCTCAGGAAATGATTGGTCTTCATCCTTATATGCACATTTATATTTTTTTACTTATTCATGTATATTCTCTTCTTTATTTTCATTGAATAAGTAAAGTTAGTCCCTTGGCTTGTGAGGGACATGTACACTTTCATGATTATCAATAAAGATTACATTTGTAACACATATGGTTCTCTTTCTCATTTGTTGTAATTACAACATTGGAATAAAATGTAATTTGTTTCATTTGACAATCTATTTCACACATATTGATGACTTAGCAGACTATGGTTTATCCTTTAAATTTTTAAACAAACAACACAAAAATAATAAACACTGAGTTACCTGATTTCAGTTGAAAGCTAAAAATCAGGTAATAGTTACTTCAATGATTGCAACCTCTAACTTATTAAGAAAAAAATGGTAGATTCAATTATTTCTCTTGTAATATCCTTCTATTCCTTTCCTTCAACTCTTATAAGAGGATTGAGGAGTTAACCGCCCATAGACTTGAAAAAATTCCTTCTTAGACATGGTCACACTTTGAGCCAATTGAGGATGTCATTGGGAAGAACACTTTCCCAACCAAGGTTCACACATAGCCATCTCCAACATTATTGAGCAAAGGGATAGCCAAGAAGCAAATGCTTTGTGTTCTCTTCATCTTTTTTGCATAAGACACATCTTGATGAGCCATAATATCCCATTTTGGAGAATCTATCTGAAGTTAAATTCTTATTTTGAAGGGATGCCCAAGTGAAAGTGCTATCCTTAAGAAGACAAAGTCTATGCCAGCAAATGTGTGTTGGTAATGTAGTGGTTGCGTCAATATTTTCTAATACCCCATAACCTTCTTTCGCATTATAGTTTCCAGAATTTGAGGTTGTCCATAAATTTTTTTCCCTACCTTCCTTGATTACTATTGAATTGTTTTCCCAATATGCCACGAAACTTCTATTCTTCATCAAGTGGCAGCCCCATCGAGCTCAATTCTTTCCACCACCGAGATTGGACCCCAAATTTGTCATTGACTTAGATGTAATCTCTAACATATGTCCCCCAAGCTTATGAGAGACACCTATGTGTCTGATCCATTGTCACGATACCATCCAAACTAAGGAAGCCCCCCACAAATATTCCTAAAATAAGGTTTTTTTCATCATGCATATCCCATGTTAGGTAGTATGTGATTAGAGAGTGACATTCCTTGATGAAGTTCCAAATTCTCAAGCCATGGGGAAAATTCCTAGCGGTTAGGATACCTATTTTGTCAATATCATTTCAATATTTGTTCTTAAGTATATTCATCCATTTAGCATTAGGCTTTGTATACATCTTCCAAATTAGTTTGGCTCCTAGGGCCTTATTTTTTGAGAAAATCTCTCAAACCGACACCCCTTGTAGCTTTTTCTTTACAAAATTTATCCCATTCTATAAGGGAAATCTTATTTTTTTGTTGTCCTTTTCCAAAATAATTTCCTCATATTTTGGTTTAGTTTTTGGTTCACCCCTGATGGGATGGATAGGTATGACATTAAATACATTGGTATTACAGAGATGACTACACTTTCAATATGGTTATTTTCCCTACCCAGGACAACCACCTATCTTTCCATGGTGTAATTATGTTGTTGACCTTATCTTCAAGGGGATCCCACAATTTGTTTCCTTGTAATCCCTTTGCTAGAGGGAGACCAAGGTAGGTGCTTGGTAGGCAACCTTTCTTGTAGTTGAGATCTTTGATTATTTCTTGTTCTTTCGAAGACGTGCTGAAGAAATATATCTCTGATTTGGCATCATTTACCTCCTGAGACAATGCAACAAAAAACTTGTCCAAAATTACTTATAGTTGAATTTCCTCCCTCCTTTTTGCTGCTCCAAATAGCATAATGTCATCAATGAATTGCTGATGCCTAATGGCTCCCATATTACTAGTGACCTAAATTCCCTCTAAGTTGGCATTTGCCCTAGCAATTGACTTGCCTAATGCTTCTACCATAATGATAAAGATGAAGGGAGAGAGTGGATCCCCTTGCTTTATCCCTCTAGAAATCTCAAAATAGCCTTCAAGGGATCCATTTAATAGGACTAAAATCTTGAGGTAGCCATGCAATTGAACAACCAGTCCACCCATCTTTTGTTGAAGCTAAATGCATCTAAAAATTTATAGAGAAATCTCCAGGCTACACGACCGTATGGTTTTTTGATGTCTAGTTTGACCAACATACATTATTTTTTAGTTCTTTGAATAGATTATATTACCTCTTGAGCAATTATCACCCCTTCTAATATCGAACTCCTAGGGACAAACCCAATTTGTTCTTCTGATATTATGTTTGGAAGGAAGCATTTTATTCTATTTGTTACAATTTTACCCAATATTTTATATAGAGTATTATACATTGAAATTGGTTTAAAGTCATATAAAGAGATTGATTTAACTCTCTTAGGTATAAGGTAGATGAACTCATTGTTGATTTCTTTTTAATACTTTACCAGTATTCCTAGAATCTTCTATGGTTGGAGCAACATCCTTTCCTACTACCCCCAACACTTTTAAAAGAAATTGGTTGGGAAACCATCTAGGCTAGGTGCTTTGTCCAGGTGTAGTTAGTTCACAACCAATTTTCTTTCATTCTTAAAGAAATTTTCCATTAGTAACTTGTTTTTCTCTTTTATGACAAAGCAATGAGTACATTATATCAATTATTGTTGGGCATACAAGTCAGATCCTTCCCATTTATTTAGTAGGTTACTAAAATAATTCACTACTTCCTTAGCTACCTCCTCTGGGTTACCAAGGATTGTTCCACCAACTCTCCTAATACTTTTGATTCTATTGATGCCTCTACGCACTTTTGTTGCATTGTGGAAGTATTTGGTGTTTTTGTCTCCTACATTGATCTAGTTTTCCCTAGATTTTTTCCTCCAATAGATCTCCTCTTTGGATAACACATCCTCATAGTCCCTCAATAATTCCTTTTTTCTTCATGATTTTTCATTGTCCATCCCTGTTATGAAAACTTCTTCATTTGAGGTCCTAAATTATTCTTCCAACTCCTTCCTAGTTGCAAAAATGTCTTTGAAATACCTCTTATTCCAGTCTTTCAGTTGTTGCTTAATCACTTTTAGTTTTGTAGCTACACAGAACATTTTGGTTCCTATTGGATTCACTTGTCCCCACCATTGTTTTATCAGATCAAAATTGTCCCTCATCCACATGTTTATAAAATTAAAGGGACATCTAATTGGTTTGTTTCCCATAGAATATCTAGTTTTATTGGATAATGATCCAAGCTAGAGTATATAAGTCTCCCCAGTCACCCTTAAATAGGAACATATCCAATTTTTTCAATGATTTTGTTGAAGCATAACCTCCTATTTTTCCATGTGTGGTTCCCATTTTCCATTAGAATTTCTAGCAGTTGGTTATCCCCTACAAATTCCTCAAAATATGACTGAGACTTATATTTTCATTGGACATCCCCCTTTTATCATAGTTGAGTAAGATCGCATTAAAGTCTCCACCCAATATATATGTTTCATTTGGAGCCAAAGCAATGAAGTTTCCCAACTCATCCTAGGTCTTCTTTTCTTATTATAGGAAGTTGGACCATATATGTTTACTAAAATAAAATGTAGGTTTGATGTTAGGCTCCTTACCTTACACACCAACCAGTTTTGACTTGTTTCCCTTTCAAGGTATACTAACTGTTGCCTCTAGAATGTAACTATACCACCCGATGCACCCTCAACCCCTACAACCTCTGCACTCTAGTGCTTTCACTTCCTTTTCAATGCTTCCACCTCCCAATTTCTCAACTTTGATTCTTGAATCAAAAAGATATCTTCCCTGGATGACTCCATGTTGCGGCTAACCAAGCATTATTTGTTAGGGGATGATTTCCATGGCTCTCCGGGAAGGGATATCCCCTTCCCTAATCTTAGTAAATGAGAGATATTTATCTAGCCCTTTGAACCCCCATCTAAATTCCTCTTTTCTTGGTTTGATTTCCTCCCCATCTTTCTTCCTCACTCCAATTTGGAGATTTCTTCACTCCATCCTTTTTTTTAAGCCCTAATTTTGGTGGTGCCTTGGGAATTAGTTCCTTGTCTACTTCATTCATTTACCTCCATGGCAAGGAGGATTCCTCTTAAAATCATCATTCTCATTCTTCCCATACCTCATCCCCTTCTATAATTGATAATTTTAGGTTATTTTTTCCAAGATCCTCATTCCAACTTTTTCTTTTGTCGATCCCAGAGCCTTAGACAACTCTGCCAATTTGTATCCAACTTCCAGGATTAAATATTCCTCCTCTAGCTACATCATAAATTCCCCTCCCTCTTCGTTCTTTGGTGATTCTTCCTCTTCCATCCCCTTCAGATATTTGTGGCCTTCATTAATATCTTCTTGAGTTGGTTCTACTTCCAAATGGTTTGAACATGTTTGGGCCTTGTCTATCATTTAAGTCTCTTTCAACTCCATGGGCTCTAGAATTGAAGGCAAACACTTTGCTGCATCTTCCCCTTTCTTAATAACTTCATCGCCTTCAAAAAACTTGCTTCCTTGTGACACTCCTTAGCCTTGATTTCCAGATCCATGAAATGATCCACCTCCACTCTCTACCTCCATTTGTGCCTCTTTGTAATGATTTCAAGCTCATCCAAATGGGTGGCATCAGGAAACATGTCTATTAGATCCTTATTTATGAGCCTTGATCACCTTGGTAGAGATTTTCATCCATGCCTATAAAAGTTCCCAGTTTTTCCCCTACCAACTTTAGCACCTCACTCCTCCAATATTCTAGTGGGAGATTATATAATCTCATCCATCATGGCATCTTTTCCATTTTATGGGTTATCGAATCAAAATTTGGCACCCAATATTTGAGATAAAACCCTACACTTTCTAGCCATAGCCATCCCTCTTCCAATATAGATTTTTTCACAATATCTAAGGTGCATTCCATTAAGAAGTAGTTGTTCAGTAAGGCTTTGATTTTGACTTCCATTCCCCATTTGTTTTGCCACCATTCAATGATATTTTTCCTGGCCATCCTTCACCCACACCATTTTATGAATAGAGCCATCTCTTTCAAATGATTCAATGTTAGCAAAATTACATTTGTCAAGATTATCATCTCTTTGATGTTAAGGGATTTTTGTTTGGTGTTGCTTCCTTGTTTTCCAATTGGACTCCTTCTCTCCCCATTCTTCCACCAACTATTATTTTTGTGTGATCAAGAATCCTCATAATGCCATCAAATTTTTAGACCATTTATTTGATGCCCTAGATGGTTGGCATTAGCCCCCATCACAAAAGGGGGCATCTGTCCATCTACGGATTTGATAGTTTGACCAAGATCAAGTTTCAAGGATTCTCTCTACGATCCTTCCCACCAATGCTTTTGGGATGCCACTCTCCCCCAAGATGCCAAGGTCTTTTGGGGTTTACCCACATTTTTCCTATTCAACCCATATCCCAAGCCTCAGATATATATCTTCTCCCACCCAAAATGTTGCACTAGCCTTGTGCAATATTCATTCCTCCAGCTACCACTATGATCAAATATCCACTTGTCGAATCTTCCCATGTTGTTACTTTTCCTATTGATTATTGGTTCCCCAAATCGGCTTCCTTTTTGTCATTCTCCGCGAGCTTTGTTTTGATATTCGGCTTGATCTCCATTTGTTTTATTTGTGCCTCTTCCTAGGCTTGCCACCTATTTCACTAGGACCATCAGCCATGATTTTTCTTTCCCTTCTCACTTCCCAACCTCCTGCGAAGGTAGATCCGCATCTGCAACATCCACCCAAGCATCAATCCTGCACTCCATATCTCTAGAACTAACAACAAAACATTTTTTAGTTTCCCTATCTTTTACCAATTAATTTCAAGTAACGAAATTTCATTTACTCTTTTGGTTCATTAAGCTTGTCCTTATTCCAAGTAATGTCGCTATGTTCAAGATAGAATTATTTAACGTGTTCACTAGATTCATTATGTATGCTTCTCATGTATATGATATAAGTTTATTTTATGGATTTATGTAATTTATTTTATTTGTTGAGTTTATAGTCAAGTTTGAGTCAAATTTTTGAGGGGTTGATTTTTTCATAAAATACAAGCATTAATGACAAATTTAACCCCAAAAAAAAAAAACTAGTTTACTAGAGTCAAATATATCAATATGCACTACAAAAAATCACAAGACGATTTTGTTTGTAGTTGAAATTGTCTAGCACAAAATAAAATAATAGTGGAAACAAGTTTAGATAGAGTTAGAAGCATTTGGAATGTAATGTCCCCTTCTTTGGGGTGAGCATTAATGAAGACCCTTAGCCTATTTTTTTATTCTCATAGGTTAATCAAGATTTTTGGAAGGGAATAATTAATTGACTAAATTATCTTAAATGGGTTACACTTTTTGAGACATCCTAATTTTTGCCTAAAATCACATATTTTTGGAAAATATAATGATTTAAGCCTTTAAAGGTTCCATTTAAAGGATTTTAATTAAAGAGAGTTTGATCAAACCACCTTGGATAGAACCCCGTTAGTTTTAAAGCATACCTATAATGGAGTCTCCTCTACACCTATCAAAATGCTAATGAAAAAATACTTTTGATTTTCCTTTTGGGGGATCAAATTAATTCATTTAAAATTTATGTTTTGTAAGTATGTACCCCTTATTATAAGCTTCCTAAAAAGTATAATTTTAAATATATTTTTTTATTATCATATTTAATTTTTATTTCTTGCGAATGTAGGTTTTTCAATGAACATCAAGGTCTTTGTTTCACACATACAAAAAAATAGGAAAATAGAGAAAAAATTCTAAAAAATACATGTGCACTAGGTATTGGTGTCCTTATTCCAACAAAAAAAGAAGTTGATTCAAATGCATACAAAAAAAGTTATGTGGTATGAAGTACACCTCTATTCAAATTATAATTACTCTAACTTGGAAAATTAATTAAAAAAAGATGCAACCAAAAATTATGAAAACATATCCATGCACTAGATATTGGTGTGAGAAATCTGTATAAAAAATATTATGCGATACAAAGTAAACATCACTTTTTAAAAATGTTGTTTAGCAAAAAAAAAAAGTTATTAAAAATTAAATAAAAGGATTCACAATTTATTTTTAATTTATTTTAAAAAATATAATTAGAATCTACACACAAAATCTCACAAATCATTAGTTTTCTTCATCACAAGGGTAGGTCTCGTAAAAAATGTTGATTTCAATGTCAAGTTTGGCCAAAAAGTGTAACCCACTATTGTGGGATCACCCTGCAACTTTATTAAATTGACTTATTTTATGGGAAAAATAAAATATAATTTCTCAAATATTCAAAATGGTGGTATAAAAGGGAATTGCAAAGGAGAAATTCATCTTTTATTGTAAAGTGTCATAATAGTGGTTTACAATTCCTGAGAGGAACAAATTTTAGCTGAAATCACATATTTTTAGAAAATATAATGATTTAAGCCTTAAAAAGTTCCATTTTAAGAATTCCAATTGAAGAGGGTTTGATCAAATCACCTTAGATCAAACCCCTTGGATAGAACCTAAGCTAGGTTTTAAACCATACCTATAAATGCGTCTCCTTTACACCTATTAAAATGCTGATAAAAAATCACTTTTGATTTAGATTTTGGGGGATCAAATGAATTCATTTAAAATTTATTTCAAATGATTATGGTATTCCTTAGAACAAGCTATCCAATGAATATAATTTTAACATGTTTTGGTTTTGTTATGTATTTGTTTTTTAAGTCTTATTAAACATAGGTTTTTCATTGAAAATGAATTTCTTTGTTCTTCACATGTGGAAAAATAGAAGATCATCAAAAAAAAAAATTAAAAAATATGAGTGCACCAGATATTGAAGTCCTTGATCCAACAAAAAAAAAAAAATTTAAATTTTGACATATACAAAAAGTTCGCGTTATCTGTGTAGCTATGTCGAATTGTAATTCATTTGACTTTGAAACTTGATTAAGGAAAAATATTCAATAAAAACTATCTAACCAAGTGGAAGCACTAGATATCAGAGTTACAAATCTAAATTTGAAAGAATTAGAATTTTATCCTTCATGGAAAAAAGTTATACGTTATGGTGTCACTTTTTAAAAATGTTGTTTTGAAAAAAATCTATTTTCGTGGGAGATGGAAAAAGAAGTGCAATTTGATTCCAAAAATTTTGAAAAAAATATTTTTAGAATCTACAGACAAAATTTGATGAGACTCTAGTTTGCACCATCTTCAAATTCCTCACAGTTTAGCCGCTATAGGTGCCCGAATGTGAAGATTTAGTTAAAAATAATAATTTCAGTGTCCAGTTTGGCCAAAAATTGTAAACCACTATTATGGGATCACCTGTTACAACTTGGATAATTTTTAGAAGTTGGAACTTGAGGACAAAAACCTTATGGAGAGTTGGTTTTAGAGAAGGATTTATTTCTAGTCAATTTAGAGTGGATTCATTCATAATTCACCAGTGTGCAAAAATATTGGTGATTTAAAATTTGTAATTAAATATTTTAATTTTTGAGAATTTATTGATAATCCAAATTAAAAATTTTGTTGAGTGGGTTTTAAGAATGACATGGTAGAAAGAAAAAAAGAGGCAACAAGAGCAAGAGATAAAGGAGGTGATAGAGACAAGTAATAGAGAGGGGGAGAAAGAGAGGATGGGAAGATAGAGATAGGGAGGGAGAAACAAAGAGAGAGAGTGTGTGTGAGAGAGAGAGAGAGAGATAGAAAAGTAATATTATATTATTTATCATATTTTATTATTATATTATATAGTATATAATATATAAATAATAAATAACATATTGTATATTACATAATATAAATATAATATAATATCTAACATAATAAACACACACACATATTGTATAATATCTAATATAAATATATAAATATTGTAAGAGAGGGGGACCAACCACACCAAGGCTTCAGGTCATGGAGAGTCAAGAGCAGAAGGCTGCTCTAACTTACCCCACTCTAATGGATGTTTTGGGGTGAGGATTGAGAATGACAATTACCCATGAGTACTTCTGTCACTTTACAGATCCGAAGGTGAGCTGGTTTTTAGGTTTGGGATTGCACCTGAGAGAGCTCTCTGTCGGAGAACAACATCGCAGTTTTGGGACGACAACGCGATGCGTTGGTGTCTCTCTGGCGCACTAGCATCCATATGACCAAAAATAATAAAGTGCAGTACAAAAATACTAAAAACTTACTTATCAGCCTAGTTGACTAGTCTGAATGAGATAAACAGTATAATGAAGTACAAAAAGTAGAAGCTTAGGTGATAAAGTAAATAGATGAAAATAAAGGTAATGAATAAGAAATCACTCCAACGCTAGTCCGCATGTGAGTTCCATGCACATGTCCACCTACACACAAGCAAGAGGGAAATTTGTTGGGGCGGGGCTTGCCTCAATCAGGCCCTGTTTAGGTGTTTCCACCTCCATAGACAACCAGAAAGCAATGGAGTAGAATATGATAAAGGAAATAAAGATAGAAGAACTTAACACTACAAAAGACAATATGCTACTCTAATCAAACCACAAAGGAAAAGAGAGTGAGATGTTACCACCTCCACCCAAAGGCTCACTAGCCAATGAAGGAAGAATGCAAGGCATGGACTTGGCAAAGTCACCACAGCTGCAACTGTGATGAAGAGAGGTCTCACAAGACTCCAAGTCCACAACTTTTGAGGTAGCACCACATGTACAAGAGTGGAGTGAGTGAAGTAACAAGTTTCTTGCAATGATCAAGCTGTGAAAATGTTGGAATGGTGAATGAGATACTCAAGAAAGTGTGTGTAGAAGATATAGAATTGTCAAGAGGATGTGTAGAGTGTCAGCCTCTGTTAGGGTTAGAGATGGAAGATATCTACCAATTAAATGTAGATTTAATTAATAAAATAGAAAAACTAAAACAAACACAGAATAAATCATAACACAAAAATTTAACATGGTTCACCCAATTCGGGCTACATCCACCAAACCGCAACCAACTTATTACAATCTTGCGAATAATCGCGTTTTCATCATACTGTAACACCCATTCGAACCCCTTATTAACAAGTTAGAAGCTTCCAGATTTTGGGTTCTACAAAATTGGATTTTTCCTTTTTCATTGATTTTTCCCTTTTTCGGTGATGACGTGAAAAAGTAGGAGGAAAATTTTTCTCGGGGGCTACCACCCTCGAACCCCCACCCGGGGCCCGACCCAGCCCCAGACCCCGGCAAGGATATGTGTTGGGGTGTATAGTATACCATGGGATATATAGTATAGCATGACCAGTCGCCACATACCAACAATCTCCCACTTGGAGACTGATCAGGCTCCACACCAACATAATCTCCCACTTGGAGACTGATCCTAGACAACACTACTGTAATTACAACTCCCACTAGAAATAAGTACCTTGGACCATGCTGCTCTGTTATACTTGAATTCAACCTTGAAGACCAACCAAATCTGAAGAGGAGCTCAACTTCTCCCTTGTCACCGCCTTCATAAACATATCCACTGGATTGACATCTGTATGTATCTTGTACAACTTGACCTGTCCATCTTCCAACACTGATTGAATGAAATGATATCTCAACTGTATGTGTTTTGTTTTAGAATGCAAGGCATAATTTTTTGCAAGATGTATAGCACTCTAGCTGTCTGTAAACAAGTAATTTCCAGCCTGTTGTTTTCCCAACTCATCCATGAAAAGTTGCAGCCATATCATCTCTTTTTCTGCCTATGTTGCAGCAACATACTCTACCTCTGTGGTGGATAAAGCAACCACCTTTTGCAATCGAGAAATCCAACTCACTGCTGTCCCACCAACTGTAAATACATAACCTATGGTACTCCGCCTAGTATCTATATCCCTTGCCAAATCTGAGTCAACATAGCCTTTTAAATCAGTATTAGAGCCCTCAAAACATAAACATGTATTGGATGTACCTCTCAAGTACCTGAGAATCCATTTTACCGCATTCCAATGCTCAACTCCAGGATGATTCAAATACCTACTAACAACTCCTATGACATGTGTAATATCAGGTCTTGTGCGAACCATGGCGTACATTAAATTTCCTACAGCTGAAGCATATGGTACCTTGGACATTTTTTCTTCCTCCTCTTGTGTCTTTGGACACATATCCTTAGTCAATTTAACATGACTAGGAAAAGGTGTGTTGACAACTTTTGCATTCTCCATATGAAATCTCTGCAACACCTTTTCAACATAATTAGCTTGAGATAAAAACATTTTTTTTGTTTTTCCTATCTCTACATATTTTCATACCAAGGATTTGTTTTGCTGCCCCTAAATCTTTCATAGCAAAAGAGTTTGCTAACTGTTGTTTTAGCTCACTTATGGGATCCATGTTAGACCCTGCTACAATCATGTCATCAAAATATAGACATAAAATAGTGTAGCTATCATTATCCAGCCTCTTAAAATAAACACAATGGTCAGAATTACACTTGCTGTAGCCTTGCTCAACCATAAAACTATCAAATTTCAAGTACCATTGTCGAGTTGCTTGCTTCAAGCCATATAAACTTTTCTTCAATTTGCACACTAGTTTCTCCTTACCTTTGACCTCAAATCCTTGTGGCTAATCCATATATATTTCCTCTTCCAAATCACCATGGAGAAAGGTTGTTTTAACATCAAGTTGTTCTAAATGCAAATCTTCAGCAACCATAATACTTAAAACAATACAAATAGAAGTCATTTTAACAACTGGAGAAAAAATTTCATCGAAATCAATACCCTTTTTTTGTGCAAATCCCTTTACAACTAATCTGGCTTTAAATCTCTTCTTACCTCCATCCTCCTCTTTCAACCTATAAAACCATTTGTTTGGTAAAGCCTTTTTACCTATAGGCAACTTGTATAATTCCCAAGTCTGATTTTTCAGTAAGGAGTCCATTTATTCTTCCATTCCATGCTCCCACTGAGCCTTAGTATCCACCTGCATAGCTTCATCATAATATTCTGGTTCACCAGCATCAGTTAACAAAATAGTATACAAAGAGGGAGAGAATATTTCTGGAGCTCTACTTATCCTTGAAGATCGTCTTACAGGAGTTTGTGGTATTTGTTGTTGTTGTTATTGCCCAACATGAGGAACCACTAAAACATCATTGTTTGGAATATCATCCAACACTGCATAATCATTTTATTTCTTATCATGCTACAGCAACAAATCTTTGTACAAAAATTTCTCATTGAATATGACATCCACGCTTCTCACAATTTTTCTAATTTTCAAAATCCCAAAGCCTATAACCAAATTCATCAATGCCATATCCAACAAATACACATTTCTTTGATTTTGCATCAAGCTTGGTTCTATTTTTAGAATCTACATGTGCAAATGCTTCACAACCAAAGGTTTTGAGAAAAGAATAACTCACCTTCTTACCTTTCCATGCTTCCTCTGGAATACCACAACCCAAAGGATTAGAGGGACCTCTATTAATTAAATAAACAATAGTGTTTGAGTCTCTACCCACATTTTTAAAAAGGCAACCCAACATGCAATCTCATAGTCGTGCATGCTCCA
Organism: Sequoia sempervirens; assembly: GCA_007258455.2. Lineage (NCBI taxonomy): Eukaryota > Viridiplantae > Streptophyta > Pinopsida > Cupressales > Cupressaceae > Sequoia > Sequoia sempervirens. The sequence goes on along the minus strand of VDFB02123951.1, from coordinate 4,105 downwards.
TTATTGTTCTATTCATGTGCTTAGCCACTCCATTTTCCTTTGAGTCCTTGGAACCATTTTCTGCCTACAAATACCATTAGAGGAACAATAATATTCAAACTCTTTGCTGCAATACTCACCACCATTATCAGATCTGAGACATTTTATCTTTTTACCTGTCTCATTCTCAACCAAGCTTCTCCATTTTTTAAAAGTTTCAAATACATTAGATTTCTGCCTAAGGAAATAAATCCATACCTTCCTAGTTGCATCATTAATGAATGTAACATAATTCAGAGAGCCACCGAGAGAAGATACCTAAGTTGGTCCCCATACATCTGTATGCACAAGCTCCAATTTCTCATCTTTCTTTTGCTTCCCATCCTTGAGAAAACTTACTCTCTTTTGTTTTCCATACACACAACTTTCACATAAATTCATATTAACACAAATTAGACATGGTAAAACATTATTTGAATGAAGTACTTTCATACCTTTTGCACTCATATGCCCAAGTCTATTATGCCACAGTGCTGATTCAGAGTCCACAACAACTGTATGATCTTCTACCTGCTAAACTGCAACAATTGTTCCTGAACATTGACCTTTTTCTGTAACAATTAAAGTAGAAGGAACATGACCTATACAAAGATATAAGCTGCCCGCCTTCACACCTTTTTCTACCACTAAGGCACCCTTTGTGACCTTCCAGTTTTTATCACTAAAAGTAACAACACAACCTTCATCATCTAGTTGCCCTGCTGAAATTAAATTTTGTCTTAACTTTGGAACATGCCTTGCCTCACATAGTAGCCAATGATTCCCATTTTGCAACTTAATCTTGATTCTTCCCTTTCCAACAATTTGACAGGGTTCATTATCTCCTAAATGAACCAGCCCAAAATCCCCTTGGACATAATCAAGAAAATAACTTCTATGGGGGGTAGCATGAAATGAAGCCCCTGAATCTAACACCCAAGAATCAAAGCATCCTCATCAAATTTATTACTTACCACATTTTCCTCTTTACTTCCTTCCTTTTTGTCTCCTTTTTTATTTTTCTGAGACCAAAACTCTTTCTTTAAATGACCTGGCTTACAACAGTACTAGCAATCCCTCTTGTCTCTAGATTGGGACCTTTTGTCCTTTGATTTTCCTCGTGACTTCCCATGATTTCTAGAATTGTTTCCTCTCTCCTTTGTTTTGCCCCTACTTTCTGCATTCAAAACACTGCCTGATGTAGATGTTCCACTTGAGATTTTCCTACAGATTTCCTCGCTCAAAATAACACCAACAACATCATCAAATTTCAATGTATTCGAACCAGAAACATAATTGCTAACAACCATTACCAAGCTATTCCAGCTTTCAGGCAAAGAGCACATAATCAAAAGAGCCCTAACTTCTTCATCAAAGTTTAATTTTACACAAGTTAATTGATTGGTGACCATATTAAACTCATTTAAATGATCAATAACTGACCCACCTTCTACCATTTTCATATTAAATAAATGCTTCGTAAGTGTTGATGGCGATTTTGGCACCACAACAATGCAAGAAAAATATTGTTATTCTATTTCTCCCGAAAGAAAAAGACAACACATGGATGTCTTAGCTCCCAAGGTCTTTGTAGTTGGGTCTCAACTGTGCTGATGTTAATTAGTGGTCAATGCAACAATAATATTCAATGGGCCTGCTGGTGTTGAGCTTTTGGATTGTTATGGGGGGGAAGCATAAATTTAAATCTACTCTAATGAGGTTTTAAAGAAAACACAAAAAGATAGATTAGGGCTTTGGAACAGAAAAGAATGATACTTCATCCGAATTAATTAGACTTGTCACCTTCCAAGGAATTCCTAACTAAAACTGTAGAACGAAATAAACTTGTGACTAACACACAGTTAATTCATTCACAGTGCTGATTTCAACAGCAGATTGCAAGTTACCATTCAAACAAAACATAAAAACTAAACTTCATTCCTTGAAAGCTTCACAAATCAAATGACTAACTTAAGACAAACACCATTTAGGAACACAACATGAAGTATATTTTAATCTAGTTACTTCTACTATCAGTGAAACAGATAAGCAACATTAGCAAAGCTAGCACAATCACCAGTGTACAAAAAATTTGTGGCTCCAAATTGTTTCCATTTACACTAAGAAAACTAAAAGATACATTAGTCTATTCTGATTCTAACTTCTAACAGAGAAGAAAAAATCTCTCATTACTAAGAATCAAGATCAGCTTCTATCCCCTCTAACTAACTCTACCAGGTCTTTAAAAGTTCTAACTATAAAAAAAGTTCTCAGTCTAAAAGTTCTCTAACCCTAGAAGTTCTAACCTTTACAAAGAGGCAAGAATGCCATTTATACAGAATGTATACCGAAAGAATGCATTGTCCCCTACACTAGGGTTTACAAAATATCTGCATCTAGGAGAGTTGGCTCTTAGATTTTTTGAAAAGAGTCAATACTGCATTCAATGTGAATCCTCGTTGTCCAGATTGCTAAAAAGTTGTTTTAGGGATGACCTTAGATCTTTTGCAGTTGCAGCCTTTACTCTCCTATCTCTGTGTCCATCTTTGAACTCCATCGGGGTCACCTTGAATGCTTAGAATATCATTTTAATACTGATCTACCTCCTTGCCAGTAGTCACTAAAGCTGTCTCTGTGAGTCATAATTTCTTCTTTCATTCAGCCTTCTTCATGCTCTAGACCTTTCTGTATGCCAACCATTTTCTGGAAGCACTATTGGGCCTCCCTATAGATTCAAACGTTTCACCTGAGCCAATCCATATATGAGCCAATCCATCCCCTCCCGATCTCAGAATGAATCCATCTTGCTTGCCTTCTTTTGATCTTCCCTTGCAGGAACAGTCAATCGGTCAATGGGCCAATGAGACACCCCCTTAGTTTCCTCCGATTGGATGATCATATGCCACACCAGCTTCTCAAGTGGTCAAAAGTGGTTTGAAATGGCATCACATGTCGGTGAGACACTCATCGTGTCTCCTTGATGCGATTATATCACTTTTATCAACTATCGACATGACAATAGACAGTCCGCAAGACATTTCAGTGAGCTTAAGAAGTCACATCGAGCTCACAAAATCTATCAGCAAGACAATTGCTAGTCGTTGGGACATCATAGCGAACCTCAAGATCCTTCAACGATCACATTTTTCATGTCAGGGAGACTATCGCTTATCGTTGTGACCTCATGGCGAAGTCTTCTTTTTCTCCCCAAGCTCAAACTTCTACTTCGGCATGACTTCTTTAGATCGGTGGGATGTTATGGCAAAGTTCAAGAACCATTGGCGAGCTCATTTCTGATGTCAACGAGAATTCCTTTCTTCTCCAAGACCTTGTACTGAGGTCTTCTCTCTCGCCGAGCTCAATATGACTCAGTGGGACCTCCCTTCATGTCAGCATGACCTTCCGTGGTTGGCGAGAGTTTCACCTAAACCACTTTTCTCCCGGCGAACTTCCTCTGTGTCACTGAGACTTATTAGAATCAGGGAGACATTACCCCGAATTTCTCTTTTCTTACCAAGCCCCTTCTTGTTGTCGGCAAGACTTTCAGTGGTCGGGGAGATATCCTATAGAAATTCCATGTCTCGGCGAAAGCCTTACAAGTTCACCCTTTTGTCGTTGTGACATATTGATTCTCTCACCAAAGACCACTAATAGAATCCCCTCGCATCGTGTCGGTGTGACTGGAGCTGCTCAGTGAGATGTTACTCCAACGTAGTTGAGTCTTGCCGAAGTGATTACACTACAGGATTTGACACCATTTTTCGATGGTTGTTCGTCGGTCGTTCGACAAATCTCTGTCGGAAGAGCGACGCAATGGCGAAAATTTTTCCGTCGCTATTTTTTCGTCGCAAGGCCGACGGAAAATTAAACGTCGAAATAACGGCGAAGAATCGTCGGTCGGCAGCATCGTGACATACGTCGGGATTTTGTCAGAATATCGACGAAAACTTTGTTTATCCACCGACGAACTGCACCAGAAGTTCGTCGTCGGCTCGACGAAATGGGCAAACATTTAGCGTGGAAACATGGAAATTTCGTCGAAATAGTGACGAAATACAAAATTAGTAGCGTCGAAAGAACACCAAAA
>VDFB02123949.1:0-51846 GCA_007258455.2 Sequoia sempervirens | reverse complement strand
TAGAAGGGGTACTCAGTGATATCCCTTAGATTTTCTTGGGTACCACCATTACGGCTTGTCCTAGCTAGGTGTATCCATTTTATGTAACTCTCATTATTGATAGAAAGTTGGTGAAGAACTGTATGTTTGATTCTAGACCTTCATTGAACATTATGCTAGTTGATATCATGAAGGAAATAGGATTAAAAATAAATAGAGCATATGGAAAATGTTATGCCATGGATTCTAGGGAGGTACTAGTAATTGGAGTCATTAAGGATGTAGCATTCAGACTTGTTGCATTCCCTAAGAAGGAATTTTCAATGAGCATCATAGTGGTAGACATTCCCCCTACATATGGAATGCTTTTGTCCACGAAATGGAGTAACAAAATGGGGGGAAGTATGTAATGTGGCATGTCATTTGCTACCTTTCCAATTTATGGTAAAGACAAATATTTTCAGGGATCCAAGAGCCCCACATATGATTGAAGACATGGTCCTTGAAAAGAGAATCCACTTTGTTGATACTGACATGAAAAAGTTTAGGGTAGAAGAGTTACAAGAAGGAAAGGACAAGACACTTGCACCTTTAGAGAAGGAAGTCTTGAAAAAAGTTGACAACAATGAGTTGTGGACAATGTACTTTGATGGTGCTTGTTCAAAGGATGGATTAGGTGTGGGAGTAATTATCATCTCTTCTAGTGGTAAGACCTTCAAATTTTTATTATCTCTACTATTTGTATGTACAAGAAATGTATCTGAGTATGAAGCTCTTCTACTAGGATTGAGATTGGCTGAGAAGCATGGAATCAAGAAGTTGATAGTTATTGGTGACTCTGAACTAGTTGTGTCCCAAGTCAGATCTAGGTTTGTATCAAAAAATAAAAGATTGAAATAGTATAAAAATGTTGTTTGGGACTCCATAGAACAATTTGATTATTTTGGTATTGAATGGTTGGAAAGAAGTAAGAATGTTGTGGCAGATCTGCTGGAAAATATAGCACTAAGGCCTAATGACATAACTTTTGCTGGTATCCTCAAAATTTGAGTTACAAACAAGGCCATCTATTATGGAAAACATTCAAAATTTGCAAGTTTTCAATGACAATAATGACATATTGAAGTTTGTACAATGTGTCAATCATTATGAGAGCTAAGAAATTGATTTTGGAGCATTTGTTGAGGTTGTGGATGGAAAAGAAATGGTGTTTGCCAATGAGGTTATCCAACTGAAGAAAAATAAAATTCCTAAAGGCCTAGTTCCTTTGGAGAGGGTTTTTGATGGACTTGATAAAAGTGTTGAAAAGAAAAACTAAAAACATCAAGATGACTTGGAAGAAGTAAATATAGGGACTTAAAATGCTCTGAAGAAGGTATATGTGGGCTAGAAGAAGAAGCCCCAAATTAAAGCAATGTTGATTGCTTTATTGATAAAATGCATGCATGTATTTACCTAGTCATATGATGATTTAAAGGCCTATAAAGAGGATCATTTTTAGCATGAGATACCTCTCAAACTAGATGCTAAGCCTTTTAGGGAAAAATAGAGGCCTATCAACCCAACTTTGGCACCAAAGATGCAAGAAGAGCTAATGAAGTTGAGGTATGGGGGAATTATTAAGCCCATTAGACACTAAACTTGGGTCTCAAATTTGGTGCCAGTAAGGAAGAAGAATAATGACATCGGATTATGTGTCGATTTCATAAATATGAATGTCTCCTCTTTCAAAGACAACTATCCACTACCTAACATGGAAGCAATGTTACAAAAGGTAATAGGTTGCAAGTTATTGTCCATGATGGATGGTTTTTCTGGGTACAACTAGGTTAAAGTTAAGGAGTCAGATCAGTATAAGAATACATTTACTACTCCTTGGGGAACCTATGTCTATGTTAGAATTCCATTTGGCTTAACTAATTTTGGTGCTACTTTTCAAAGGGATATGAATGTAGCCTTCTTATATTTCATAGACATATTCATGGTGGTTAATTAGGAAAATTTGACTACGTATTCAAAGGAGGGAGATCACTACATGCATCTAGAAAAAATCTTTGCTAGAGCCCTAAAATATGGGATAAGTCTCAATTCCAAAAAGTGTTCCTTTAGAGTCTACAAAAGGAAGATTATTGGGGAATATAGTGTCTAAAGTGGGAGTAAGAATAGATCTAGAAAGAGTGGTTGTCATTGATAAGATTCCTCAACCTAAAATGTGAAAGGAATTCAATCCTTCTTTGGGAAAATCAACTTTTTGAGGAGATTTTTCATAAATTTTGTAGAAACTACTAGGTCAATCTCCAAAATTCTGAAGAAAAGAGAGAAGATATCTTAGAGTGAGGAACCAAGCAAGGATTTCAAGGAAATAAAGCAAGTCATTAAAGAGGCTCCAGTTTTGAAGTCTCCTGACTTCTCCAAACCTTTCCAGTTGTTTTCTTTCACTTCATTTCACACTATTGCTGTAATACTTTTGTAGAAGAATGATGAAGGATTTGAGCAGCCATTTCCATTTTTAGCAAACCATTGTAATCTATTAAATTAAAATATGATATGACTGAAAATAAAGCATATGCTCTGGTAAAGTCAGTTAAATGTTTTAAGACATATTTGGTTGGTGTCATAGTCATTACATATATGCCTAATGCTACTATAAGAGATATCTTCCCCCAACAAGATGTTACAAGAAGGGCTAGATGGATCAACATGATTCAAGAATTTAACATTGATGTGCAGATCACCAAATTGGTCAAAGGTCAAGGACTAGCCAAATTGATGGAAAAATCAAACTTGGAAGAAAAATAGGTAAACAATGTTGATTGTATTATTTTTCTCCTATCTGTGATATGCAGACATCAAGTTGGTATAGAAACATCATATACTATTTACATAACATGGAATGTCTTGAAGGACTGACTAATAATGAGAAAAGGACTTTAAAGTTGTAGGTTGTAAGGTATGTGATTATGGATAATGAATTGTGGCAAAGAAATGTTGATGGAGTCTTGTTGAAATCTGTTGATGGAAAAAGAGCCTTGGAAATATTGATAGACATGCATAGTGGTGTTTGTGGTGTCCACTATATGGCTAAGACCACTACTCACAAAGTGTTAAGAGAAATATTTTGGTGGCCAAATTTGTTCAAAGATGCACATAAATTGGTTAGGGCATGTGATGCATGCCAGAGGTTTTTAAGAAAGCTAAATTTTTTAGGGAATCTACCTCTTAGACCAATTATAGTCCAAGCACCATTCCAACAATGGGGAATAAAATTCATTGGAGAGATCACAGAAAAGTCTAGTGGAGGAAATTCCTAGATATTAGCAGTCATTGATTTCTTTACCAAGTGGGTTGAAGCAATCCCCACAAAGAAAGAGACAAGAAAAGTAGTGGTCGACTTCCTATTAAATAACATTTTGATCAAATTTGGAGTACTAGAAAAAATAATATCAGACAATTCTATGTGCCTCAAATCGAATGAATTCACTATTTTTTGTGACAAGTATGAGATACTCTTCCCCTTATCACCCACAATGGAATGGAAAAGTTGAATCAAGAAAAAAAATCTTGATGAAGATCATTAAGAGGGTGATTGAAAAAAATAAGAAAGCTTGGGACTCTAAGTTGAAATTAGCTCTTTGGGAAAATAGGGTTATTGTCAAGAAGGCTATAGGACAATCTCCATTTTGTTTGGTGTATGGCACTGAAGCAATATTACCAACAAATAACCTCATAAATATACATAATCTTTTTCAAGAGTATGATGATGATATCTTTGATTATATTCAACACAGAATAAACATCTTGACTAAACTAGATGAGACAAGAAGAGAGGAAAAATAGAAAAATGCTAAGATGCAGTTGCAGGTGAAATATTTGCAAGAAAAAATGTCATCACCAAGGAAATTTGAGATAGGAAGTATGGTAATGATGTGGAATGCTATATCCCAAGACAAAATAAAGCATGGAAAATTTGAAGCTCTGTAGTTAGGACCTTATCTGGTAAGCTACACCTATGGAGAAGACTCATACTACCTGCAGAGCCTAAAAGGTGAATATCTAGAGCTACTAGTACATGGAAAGTTCTTGAAAACATACTTTTCATAAGGTATGATCTTTCCCATGTACATTGTTTTATATGTATATATTTGTATATAGGTTTGGTGTGCTTTGGTTTTGGTTTGGTCTATCTACCTTGTCTGGGAATGTCTTAGTTTTGGCTCTCTATGCTTGGTCTTCTTCACCATGAGATTCATAGGATTGTTCTAGAAGAACAAACATCCCCAACTGGAGCCTCTGATAGGACTATTTGAAAAAAAACCTAGTTCCATGAGCTACATTTCAAAATTTTGAGTTCTTGCTAGTTATCTAAAGGCTAGGGTTTTACGTTTCATTCATTAGGTTCACCTATAGGGATAAAACCCTCCTAAATCCCCAATAGTTCTAAATCTTAGCCTTTTCTTTCAATCTCTCATTGACCTGATGTCACGGGATTCTAGTTCATTAAGAAACAACCTGATTCATTGACATCATTTGATAATTGGTCCTCTATCCTATTCTAACCAGTTACGTCCATTTTAAATATTCTTTCAAAACTTATGTCCCATGGGTCATGAAATATTTATATATTATGTCTTATGTTTTTTGTCATAGGTTTGAAAATATTTTAATTCTAAGTCCAAGATAGCCTAACGAATGACATTGCTTCAATTTGTAAACTTGAAGCATGTGCAAAAATATCTTTAAAAATCCTAGCCTGGCCCCATGCATGATAGATATTCAACATTCATTTGTTCCCCACAATCTTGCATAATAAAATATTCATGAAAAAAATAGTGCAAGATTGCGGGATAACATCGCGTGTCCAGTCTTCATGATGGGCCCTCTAGGCTGTTAAAACACACTAGTGGTGGGTCCATAAATCAAGGACTTATATGATGCCATGTGGATGAGATCAAAAATGTTCCCTTCTATCCTATGAGGGCTACTACAGAATATCTTAGAGGAGTGTGGGATTGCGAGAGGCTGATAGGTGGCATGATCTTGACCATCCAAGGGACTATGGAAGTGACATAAATATTTTATTAAAATATTAAGGAATAATATGGAGGGTTAAATGGTCTAAAATTGAATACATGTGGCCTTTGTTCGTAAAGTGATGTTGGAGATGTTTTGATCCTGACCATTCAAATTTCAAAGGTTTAGGCACATGGAAATATTTTCCTAAGTGTGGGGGACAACATAACAGATTAATGGGTGCACAAGTTAGGACACATGGAGGCATCTTAGAGATCTCTTCACTATCATGTAACCCTTGATCTACTTCCTAGAAAATGCATGTGGGATTGTGGGGAATTAACACATCAGTGTTTTAAAGCTTCCCGAGGGTGGTAAGACCGATGGTGAGGTTTGAAGAGTTATTGCACATGGAAAATTTTCACTTGCTCAATGGTGTAGTCTGGCTAAATCATGATTTTCAAACTTAGTTGACTCCATCTGAGCCATCCAATGATATGAGTCACCAAGAGATTGATGGCTAAGATTCAAAGTTACAAAATTGAATGGATTGTGTTGTTTTGGTTTGCACAAGCGAGCAGTAATTGTAGACATGATGCTTTCCTATCAAATTAAAGAGCTTTTTTGCCATAAAAACATGGATTAAAGCATAATTCAAAATTACCAAGGTACTCTAAAGCATCTAGAGATTGATTGCAATATTTTTTCAAGCTTCTTGCATCTCAGAACTACAGTTTATAGTGGTCGTGCACCAGCAAGTGAAAATTTCCTTCTTTCTATCTAATTTCCAATGAATTTGTGTGCATTTTCTTGCTCAATGTTTTAAAAATTTCATGCTAGATTTCTTTTGAGGTTTGATGTTCATAAATTGTTGCTAAATTGCTTTGAATTTGCCTTAGTTTTTGTGTGTCTATTTGGGAAAACCTAAACCACTTTGCAAGAAACCCTAAGTTGCATTTGTAGGAAACCCTAGGTCACACAATTATGTAAAATGGCATCCCCAAAGGCCTAGACTTTCAGTTCTAGCCCTAAGAGAGGCATTCATGAGGATTTATTGGCCCAATTACCTGAGTCAACAATGGATAAAATTAAGGGAAAAAAAAAGTTCCAAGGTCTAGGAGTAGACAAGGGAATAATTGATAGACATTATGTCATTAGGGATGCAGAACTAAAACATGTTTCTAGATTGGAATTGTTCAAGTACTGGTTCAGAAAGAGAAATGTTAGTGTCCCAACCTAGAATGGTTGGATATTGGATATGGGAAAACTTGCAGTTCCAAATGTCTATTTGGATGTAGATTTAATCAACACCATACCTACAAATTATGATCCTAATGTTAGGGTTGTAAGAACATCTTTACGAGTTGAAATGAGGGATTTATAGAGTTTTTCAATATTAACCCTGATGCAACTAAACAAATCAACCTAGAACCATTGAGAAAGGAAATGAGACAAATAGAAATACCTTTAGAGTAACGATGTTGCCTAATTTCATGGTAAAGAGAAAGGGAGGGAAAAAATGAATCTCACACCTGTTGAAAAGGAACCTTTTTCAATTGAGATGCTTGAATATCATTTTTTTAGAACCTACCAAACACTATTTCAGATTCTAGGGCTTGAAACTCCTCACATAATGCCAATGGTTTTCATGTACATGGCTACCAACATCCAACATATGTTGGTGAACAAATTGTATGATTTTTCTACATATTTATTTGATGCAACTCATAAGGTTCAAGTGTCCATCAAGAATGATGAAATTGGGGTGAGATTTTAGTGGTATTAATTATTGTTTCATATGTTTCTGGCTAGGGGAGTCAAAGAGTTTGGCTAGGATATGCCACTATATTTAAGGGATGAGAACAATGAAATCCTTCCAGTCTAATATTGGACTCATCATCTAGACATGTATTATCCAACTTTGAGCTTTGTTTCCTTTACTAATTTGTTTGCTACTAAGTTGATTGGGTTTCTAGTGAAGGATTTTCCAAGGATTCCTAGAGTGTTTCATGATTTTTAGAGACCAAAGGAAAGGAGGCCTGACTTGGGAATTGATCATAATTGGAGGGATGTTATTCCTCATGCTAGTTGCAAAAATTTGAGAGTATATGGTACAAATGTAGCTTCACATGTATTTCCAAGGGTTGTTCCATTAAGAATAGGTTTCTTAGAGGTTATGTGGCAACTTGGACTTTATAGAGGACAAGTTTTTTATAGGAAAAAATAAGGGGACCTTTTTCTCTTAATATACTATGTTTTCAAACTTTGTGATGATTAGGGAAGGATGGAGGAATATCCTTAGGATGATTTCACCTATGAAGATGAAGAACTACATGGCAAGAAACTATGACCCAGAGGGTTTCATTATAGCATTGAAGGAGAGAATCAGAGAAGCAAAGTTTTGGGAAAATTTTAATTATTTTGAGGATATCATCAAGAATTAATTTTATATGCAAAAGGCTAAAGATAGGAAGGTAAAGTGGCTAGCATTTAAAAATTTGGAAAGGAAAAGAGAGAAAAGAACCCCGAGTTTAAGGGAACTTTCATAGATATTAAAGATGAGATGCTAAGAATTGAAACCATCTTGCAAAATTTTGACAAATTTGTAGGGAAGCTCTAGGAAAAGATTGAAGAATAAGGTAAAGGGAAGGCCCCCATGATTGAGGATAGGCCTACATACCAACCACCAAGAACACATTTTTTCTTTTCAAGAAGAAGACAAAAGGAGGTTGTGAGAAAAAAACAAACAATAGATACTCCTACTCAACCAAAGGAGTCTAGACCAAAATCCCCTATGCAACATGCACCTCCATCTTCTGTTCAACAATTGATTGACCTTGATTCACCCCCAAGAGATTCCTCTCTAAAGAGGAGAAAATTTGAGTAGGTATATGGGCTTGTGGACTATCCAATGGATTCAGATGATGATGTTATTGTAACCTCTAATGATATAATTCAAAATATGCCATCACCTATAAGGGAGGTAGAGTTATCAACTCCATAGGGAAGAGTTACAAAGGAATTGTTAACTAGATTGGATAATGCAGATGATGTTAGGGATAAATCTTGCATGGAATTCATGACTGACGATGCATTTTCCAAGATAGATGCATCCAATGAGTATGTGTGGAGGACTAGGAAGGATGTGTATGAAAACAAAATGAAAGATGAAATGGATAAATCCCTTGAGCTTCCTAGAGCAATTATATATGAAAGGGTGGTAGTAGAAATGAAAGTTAAATAGAAAGTGATGACCCCTAAGGAGGGAAGGAAGCTTGTAAAAGAGAGTGGTATACTTCTCTTACTATAATGGGACATGGCATCATTCATTGCCTTTGAAATTGTAAGGAGGTAGAGTTCTCAAGTGTATGCAACTGATGAAGAGGTTGTATGTGCACTGCAATGATCCACTTGTAATAAAAAAATGGTATACATTAGCCATTTTGGCATTGGACCCTAACAAAAATAAGCCTAAAGTTGCAAAATCTACAGGGGACTACAAGGGAGGCCTTATAATTAATAGGGTTTCAGATACACCAGCTGTGGGGGCACCCACATTGGCAATTGATGTGGCACATTTTACCAAGGAATTTGTGGAGTCACTATAAAAAAAATGTGATGCTGAAACAAAGAAGTATAATGATTTGTTGATTTCCTACAATAAGTGTTGGTGTAATTAAATGTCTTGTACCTTGTCCTAGGTCATAATTACACCTTAGTTAAGTTTACTTAGGGACCACATAGGAGGTTGTTGGAGAATCTCCACTTTTGGTGGACTTGACATGTCATTATCTCATCATTTCCACCTTTTGTGGACACATCATGTGATTATCTCTCCATCTTTTGTGGAGTGATAAGTTTTCCTAGTTGTCTCATGTCATAAGATTCTGACACTTGTCATAATCTTATGCCTTCCTATGTTCTCACCTTGGCTATATAACCAAGGGGTCTCCTATGTAATCATAATCAATCATATCATATTAATGACTTTGAATACAGTTTATTCTTATCATAATCTTTCTCTCTTTTCTTGTGCTTTCTATTTGGTCCATAGATCTTGGGTGGCATCCATAGCCAATTCTAACATGGTATCAAAGCGTGTTTGGAGCCATTGGAGAGTCTTATTCTGAAGAGAGATTCCAGATCTGAGGAGGTTCCGTTTGTGGCTCTTTGTTGCAGGTTTATATCCGAGCTTGCTAGTGCAAATCTGAACTTACCATTGTGTCCGGAAGGTTTGAGATAGTCAATTTTTCCTTTTGTTTCATCCAAATCGGACATACGAGGCCAAATCTATGAGGGTTTGAAGCTGAAAAGTGGTTGCTAGATCCAGAACGTAGCTGCAATTTTGGAGCATTTTGGGTCAAATCCGACCCTGCCATTGCGTCCAGAAGGGCCAAAAACCCTAAGATCGACTGTCAATTCATCCATTTTAGAGCAAGTCATCTAGTGAAGCAAAATTTTTTACCCGAGAGCCGTATGACCCCCAGGTCGTCATTATTACGTGGTACAATTTGCAGAAAATTATTATTTAATTTCCGTCGGAATTTTTTTGAAATTTGTTTTGAAAATTTTATTAAATATTTTCTACAAAGTTTGTATTGAAAACTTTATTAAAAATCAAATAAAAAAAAAAATCAAAAGTTTTATTTTTCTACGGACTCTGGCCGCGGTACACAGTACCGCAGAAGGTACTATCCCCGGCCTATACCCGCGGAAGGATCTCAACCCGCCACGTGGCACAGGCGACTGCTCCCTCCATCTTTCCGCGGCCCCACTAGCTCCGGCCATCACTCACACTACCGGCGGCTCCAAAATCAAAATGAATGAAAATTCCATTCAAAATTCCGGCGCGTCAATCAGATTTCTGGCTCGCTCCAAAAATTTTGGCATCCATTCGGCGGTAAAAGATTCCGGCAGTGAATATTTCGTCAGCCGAAGATTCGCAGAATATACCGGTGAATATTCCAGACGGGGGTCAAGTTTTCTTTTGACGGCCGCCAGCCCATCAAATTTAATCGCATCATTTTATGACATCATCCTGCGTCAATAGTGATGTCAGCGACTGGTTGAAAATTTTCTGCCCCTCTCCATTTGCATTTTCAATTTTGTAGTCAATCTTTGAAGCTTAATATCTCAGTCATTTTGGCTCCTTTTTTCGAGCAATTTTTTTTTATTTGGGCTAGAATTTCGTACTCTACACATTGGTGCAATCAATTTCTGGTTTTGGTGCCTGGTTTTTCCAGAATTTTCAGATTCTCACAAGTGTTGCTGCTTCGTCCTCATTTTGGGAACTTCGGGAGCTCATATCTTGCTCCTACGGTAACATTTTTGGGTGCAATTTTTTTTGAAAGTGTATGATTTTTTCTGTGCTTCTCAGTGGTATAATCAGATTGATCTCATTTTGTACCAAAAATTGTACTTGATACTGTGGCCTATTTTGGCATTTGTAAGCACTAAGATCAAGTCTAGCTTGTTGTTTTTGGCATCTAGCAACTGTAAACGCACTAAATATAAAGTGCCAAATTATATATTACTTGGGGGGGTTCTTTGATTGAGTGAATTTTGGGGGGGATTCTTCTTGTGGTTGTGGTTGCATTCCTCTTGATTTGTGTTCTTGTTTCATCATGGAGCCATCTACAATTCCACTTCTAACACCTTACAACTATCCTACATGGAAATCAGAAATGAACAAATTGCTAAGAGTTAAAAGATTGTATAGGATAGTTCATGGGCTTGATGGTGAACCACAAAATGATGAAGTTAAAAAGAATAAGTGGTTGAATATTTGTGAAGAAGCCATTGGCTATTTGTGCTTGTATGTCTCTTCTGAGTTGTTGTTTCACATTGAGCAGTTGGATACACCTATGGCTATGTGGACTACATTGTCAGAATTGTTTGGGAAAACATATGAAATTCAAGGACATTTGTTGGAGAATGAATTAATTAGTCTCAATCCATGTAATTTTGACAACATACAAGACTTCATCACCAAATTCAAGTCACTAAGAACACAATTGAAGAATTGTAAAATTGAGAAATCAGATACACAATTGATCTTAAGTGTTCTTTCAAAGCTAGGACCTGAATATTCAGTGTTTGTGTCTACTTTCTATGCTACAAAAAATGCCTTTGGGAGTCAGTTTAAGATGCCTTCCTTTGAAGATTTTGCTATGCAACTCACTAGGGAGCAAGATAAGCTTATTCAAATGGGCACTTTGAAGTCTTCAAAATCACATGCCTTGGTTGCAAAGGATGAGAAGTCTTCAAGTGGCAAAGAAAAGACAAAGAACAAGCCTAAGAAGAACACACAAGCCACATCAAATTCCACAGAAGAACATAAAGATTCATCTTCAAAAGAGAAATCATCTAAGAAGGAGAGACCTTCTTGTGCATATTGCAAGAAGGATGGACATGAAGAACATTATTGTTATAAGAAGGATATTGATGAGTTGAAGAATCTTCTCAAAAAGAATCACATTGATTTTCCTTCTAGAATGTCTGAATCTTCTTCTCCTTCTACTTCAAAACAGTCTAAAAAGGACAAAGGTCAAACATATATATCAGGATATAAAGGACAAGCTCTTTGTGCTCATTCAAGTCCAGGATTAGGGAGATGGCTTTTAGATTCAGGAGCATCACATCATATGGCATCTTCACAAACTATCTTCTCTACATTTCAGCCTTGTTCAATGTCTCCTATCTTGATGGGAAACAATACATACATGAGTGTAACAGGGAAGGGATCTATTAGCATTGGGGAGAACACTTTTCAGGATGTCTTGTGTGTTCCTCATTTGACGAACAATCTACTTTCCATTTATCAGATTACACATGGTGGAGATGGGAGAACTGTGGAGTTCACTCCTGATTCTGTTATCATTCGTGACTTGGAGACTCGAGAGATCATTGCTACTGGGGTGGTTGATCATTCATCTTGGTTGTATTCCTTTGCACAGTTTGCTTCTGATGATGTCAATGTTCCTTCGACTGTTGATCACAACTATGATTTTGAGGAGACATTTGGCTTTTTGAACTTGGGCATACTCACATCAGATCCAATCCTTGAGCCATGCACTTCATCTCCTCCATCTTCTGTTGTACTTGATGATACTTGTGTTGCTACAGTTTTGCCTCCTTGTGATTCAGTGCAGCAGGACATACATAGTCTTCCAGATATGGCTACTTTGGATGACTTTCTAACAGGTATTTCAGACTTGTTTGTGGAGTCTCATCTTATAGACTTGGAGGACACTCTTGACAGCATTCATCTTCTCTTTGATGAAGATGAACCTTCTTTAGTTGTTGTGAGGGAACGCATTGACCCTCTTGTTCATTCTCTACATGATCATTCTTCACAATTTGGCGTGAGTGTGGATTATTTTGGACAGCATTTGGAGGAGGATTCTTTGTCTTCAGAGGGGATACCATTGTCTTTGGATAGTGCTCTACATTCTTCTCTACTAGATGTTGGATTTTCCTCTTTAGTAGTGTGGCCTAGAACGCCTGATTGGAGTGGTTCAGCTTTCGGCATCGACATGGAGACACTTGAGCATATTTCAGAGACATCATCATCCATCATTCATCATCTTGATATCCTGCATACATCCTTGGTTTTGTTTCTTCCTAAGGGGAGGAACGTTGTTCGGCGAGATTGGATCATCTTCAGCATTCAATGTCGAGCTTCTACCATTCTTGCAGGAGACTCAACATTGAGGGGGGGGCTACCTTGCTTCTCTTCTACTTCTCTCTTGGGGGGGTCTTTTTCCTCACATGGGGTTTTTACCTTTTCATTCTTCATTGAGAGTATTTCTATTTTGTATTTCATCTCTCTTTGAGGGGGAGTTTTTCCCATGAGGTTTTCTCCCTTTCCTCGCTTGTGAGAGATTGCATTGATTGCATTGTTTGTACATGGGTACCTAACATGGCCTAGTAGTCGGGACCCATCTTGCATTGTTTGCATTTGTGTACATTCTCCCTAAGTTGCACTTAAGGGGGGGTGTTGGTGTAATTAAATGTCTTGTACCTTGTCCTAGGTCATAATTACACATTAGTTAAGTTTACTTAGGGACCACATAGGAGGTTGTTGGAGAATCTCCACTTTTGGTGGACTTGACATGTCATTATCTCATCATTTCCACCTTTTGTGGACACATCATGTGATTATCTCTCCATCTTTTGTGGAGTGATAAGTTTTCCTAGTTGTCTCATGTCATAAGATTCTGACACTTGTCATAATCTTATGCCTTCCTATGTTCTCACCTTGGCTATATAACCAAGGGGTCTCCTATGTAATCATAATCAATCATATCATATTAATGACATTGAATAAAGTTTATTCTTTTCATAATCTTTCTCTCTTTTCTTGTGCTTTCTATTTGGTCCACAGATCTTGGGTGGCATCCATAGCCAATTCTAACAATAAGGATAAACAAAGGTTAGCAGAGTTGGAGTTGCAGAATGAAATGTTGAAGAATCAACAACAAATGCAACCAAAGCAACCAAGTGGTCCATTTGTTTCTTCTCCACCACCTCCTCTAGTTCATTCACCTCCTTCACCATCCATATAAATGGTTGTATATAATGAGAATACACCAATTGCAAAGCTTACCCCAAGTACATCATTTGCACCTCTTCCTAGGACAAGAGTGAGTAGAAGAGAACTAATTCAACAGTAAAGGGTATATGAATAATTGTTTGCATTATATGATGAAAATAATATTCTTATTATTTCTAATGTCCTAGAGCACTATTTGGGAAAGACAATAAAAAAGTGAAAAGTGTGCACTCAAACCATTCTTTAATGTTTTATTCAAGAAGGATGTTTGAAGGGGATAGATCAATAACTATCCCATCAATGGATATATGGGTACCTAGGCTTAGTGTATTAAAGAAGATGGTTGTAGGATTAACTCATGAGCCTAATAAACCACTAAAAATTTCCCCCACATAGAAGATAGTGAAAGAAATTGTTTACTTCCAAGGATTAGTGGATCCACTTGAAAAGAGAATCAAGGAATTGCTCCAATAGTTTGATGAGAATGATCTTGGAATCTTGCTAGACATTCTAGATAGAAATGGAGTTGTTAAAACATATGGACAGTGGAGAGCTCAAATGGACATTGTTATTATTGCAAAGGCCGCTTTGATTTGTGAGGGAGGAGATGTCAAGATAGACATGTTGAAGAATAGCATGGATAAATTGTCAATCACTAGTGCATTTTTTGAGGAATTTGATAAAGATGCAAATCAGGTAATGAAAAATTATGGCCCATACAAAACTAAATTGGATAAATTCATGGCATTCATTTGGCCATCTAAAGAGGATTTTGAGGAATGGACCAGAAATATAGTCAGATACCTGACTTGTAGTGTAGCTTGGTGAGGTGGACATATTTTTTTATTTTTCATAATCATCATCTCAAAAGGTTTTCAACAATGACAAAAAAGGAGCTTTGTCTTCTTGCACAACAAGGTTTTCACTTTCATCTACCAGCTCAGCCTTCCTGGGTCCACATTATGAAGAATAAAGAAAAGGAGTGGAAAAGAACTACAATCCACATCAAAGGAAATTTTGGAGGGACAATTGGTTACTAAAAAATAAATATAACTATTTTTGTCTTGGGAATATTTCACCCATGTGTTTGCAAATGTGATCATATTTTGAAATGTAAATAAATTTCAAATGAAAACATGACATGTGTAATGACTCAAATCTTATTGCTCCATTTTTTTATAAAAGGAAATTCAAGGTCAATTGCATGGGATGATTGATCTCCCATAGAATTTTGTAATTGAGAAGCACAAAGAATAAAAGTTGACTCTTGTCTTAGTTTATTGAGTTTTTGCATTTTTTGCATTTTATGTTATAACATTACCAACATTTGAATATAAGAATTAGCATAATTTTGAGTTAGTTGTCTCTTATTGTACACTTTTCATGAATTATTAATGAAAATGATCAAGGATATTTCATTTGATCTCCATAGTTGTTCCAATGCATGTATGCTTTTATCAATGTTCCAATTCAAATAATTGGTTAAATTACTTTGATAGAATTATAGGTTTTTGTATTCGTGATACAGGGATTTGGTAAGAAGAATTGGTTCAACATATTGAGTGAAATGTGGTAATGTAATATTGTAAATCTCTATAATGTTAGGATTAAAATGCTATTATACATAATGATTCGTATTGAATTTGATTCCATACCCTAGGTTAAAGTGCTATCTAGAATCTGTCTAAAGTTATAAGTTCTTGGATCTTTCACACTCTTAAAGAACAAATACAATTTTTTTGTAACATGCCCAATGTTCTACTCAAAAATTTTCCTAAGTTTTTTACCCACAAGTGAATGAACCATGATGCCATCACATAGAAATAAAATTTTATTTTCTAAAAAAAAGATAATATGCACATTTGAAATAAACACTATTCCAAACTTCCATTACTGTGTGGTTGATTTTATGCGTGTTAAATATATAAAAAACAAATGAATCAAACACACCAATAAGACATTATATCAAAAATAGAATATTAAAATAATAGAGATGAAAACTCAGTATCATATTATCGATGTCATCCTATCGTCCTCTATCTCCAGTATTTTCATTGATTCCAGCTGACTCTCAAATTGTGTGCTAGGCTCAACGAATAGTCTTCCTAAAGAATGAGATTGAATATGAAATGTATGTAATGCTAAGACATGATTATTCTAATGCTAAACATGATTGTTAA
The DNA here is from genome assembly GCA_007258455.2 of Sequoia sempervirens. Taxonomy (NCBI): domain Eukaryota; kingdom Viridiplantae; phylum Streptophyta; class Pinopsida; order Cupressales; family Cupressaceae; genus Sequoia; species Sequoia sempervirens. The sequence continues at coordinate 36,123 of VDFB02123949.1, read as the reverse complement.
AATGAAAGATTATGATAATGCTATAAAGCTATAATGATAATGCTAGAATGCTAGAATGCAATTAATCTCTAATTCATTTGTTGTGTGTTGTAACCATTGCTTGGATTGGCAATGCTATTTATAGAGTTTTTGAAAGCTTCTGATTGGCTGATATGATCAATGACTATGAAAATTCTTGGCAGATCAAATGGTTGAAGATGGATGAGAGTGAAGAAAAATAGAAGAAAACAAAAAGCAAGATTTGTTTTCTTTTTTGAAAAAGAGGTAAGATAAGATGATAAAGATGAATTGTAAAAAATCATCTTTTTTTGAGATTATGGAAAGATTTTGAAGAAGATAAATAATGAATTATTAAATTCAATTATTCATTTATGGGTGACACAGAGGTTTTTTTCTTAAAATAGAATATTTACCCTAGATTTGAAGAATAATAGAAGATTTCATAATTAAATAAAATATTTAATTATGATTCTGAAAAGATATGGAAGGTATTCAATTAAATAAAGATATTTAAATTTTTTGAGAAATGGTGTGTAAATGAAATTAATTAAATAATATATTTAATTAATTAGAAGAAATATTTGAAAAGAAATATTTAAATTTGATTAAATAAAAAAGACTTAATTAAATTTAAAAAGTGATAATTAATTAAATAAATAAAGTGTATTTATTTAATTAATCAAGTGGACATATGAATGTGAAATAATTAAATAAAATTGATTTATTTAATTATGACAGAAGAATAAAATGAATGAACAATATAATTAAATTGATTAAATTTAATTATATGTAGAAGACTTTAGAAAAATTCATTAAACAATAAATATTTAATTAAATTCCAGGATTAATCAGACATGACCAATTTTATGCCTACACATTTTTCCCCTCTTTGAAGTGATGTGTGAAACACATTGCTTCAAAGAAAATATTCCTGCTTTCGAAATTTGTTGTTTTTTTTTACTTTTCCCCTTTTCGAAAAATATGCCCTTGATCTAACTCTGATATGTTTCCGATTGGAAGATGCTGTTGATGTTACTGATGCCCCCTCGAGAGGTAAATCATTGATGAGGATATTAGTTTTGGATAATGTTTGAAAAAGTTGATTTGATGATGAATTTTTTATTTTGATGTAAAGTTAGTGATTTAGCTCTCAAAAAAGATGTATATGGATGCCCCAGTTTGAAAATAAGGTCAAAGTGAGATAAAAAATAAAAAGAAAATAACATGCCACAAAAACTGACTTTTGTTTGACCTTTAAAAGGTAAAAAAGGAGAAAAGGACAAGTCATTTGCACTTTTTGACTTTTAGAAACCTTTTGCTCTGATAGTGACCTAGTGAGATGGAGATTCCATACCACAGACATAGATTCGAGCAGGCCTGCCAATACCAGAGACCAGCTGTGTATGGACCACCGGTGAGTAGACCCAACCACTTTTGCGTTGAAATTTTCTGTTTTGAATCAGATTCTTCATATTTTTCCCACGGATTTAGGCGTAAATAGTTTGTTTTAGTGCTTTTAGGAATGTTTGAGCACTTTCAATGTTTGTTTTAGCACTTTCGATGTTTGTTTTAGCGCATATAGGATGTGTTTTGCATGTTCGTTGTAGAAACCAGTTTAGCACATCTGATAGATAGAGTAATGCTTATAGGATGTCATAGGAAAATTAGTGCTTTAGCGCATCTAGGAAATAGTTTAGCGCATTTAGGGTTGTCACACTTCCAATGAAGAAAGTGATGCTTTTGATTAGAGTTTTAGCGCTTTTAGGGAAATAGCGCATAGAGAAAATGATTGATTGCTTCTAGGGAAAAGAACAATGCATCTAGGATGCATAATAGCACATATGAGTTTTAGCGCATAGAGGCTGCAGATTAGCGCATCTAGGAAAAAGAGACAAAATGTGTGATTTGATGAAAGTGATGAAAGAATGATGATGTATATTGCTTCCTTGGTTAATAGATAGAGAAATTGTCTTATCATCATGTTGATAGGGATAGAAAAGATGATAAATAATTGATAACTTTGTTTCCAAAATAGAAATCAAAGAGTAAATAGTTGATAACTTTGTCTCCCCTGTACGGAGAACAAAGAGTAGATGATTGATAGGACTTCTGATAAATTTGCTTTCGGCGATAGAAAAAAAAAGTAGATGATTGATATATTTGCATTTGTGACTGAAATACAAATAGAATGATGTTTTGATTGTTGATAAATTTGCATTCTTGAAAAGGAAAACAAATAGTAATTGATGGTAGAGCAGATTGATGTGATATCTAGATAGATAGATTGTGTATTGATTGCATGATATGAGTCACCTAGATAGAACACTTGATATGAGTCTGACAGGTAGGTGTCACTGATATGGGTCATAGATAGATAGACATGAGTCAGATTGATTTTTCTTGAGTGAAATTAAATCATTGATATGATGCTAATTGATTGTCTTTGTGATAATCGGAAAATAGGAGGTTTTTAAAAACCTCCAAATTAGGGAGCATCACTCGGCGGGGTGGGATAGGATACTAGAGCTAACACCAGATGATATAGCGCTAATAGGGGTATGTGAATTGGGATCATTATTTTCCATGCCTCCAATTTGAGTCAATAGGGGACTGTTGACCGCACTAGCAAAGAGGTGGCAATCGGAGCATAACACCTTTCATTTGCCGATGGGTGAGTTGATTGTTACTCCGGAGGATGTTTACAGGATTTTGGGTATTCCAGTGGTTGGCGCCCTTGTGTTCTATGATCACAAGGAGCTAGGTGGTATAGATGCTCTGAGGAGAGTATATGGTGATGCACACATAGCAGGGTACTAGGTGCCATGGGCTGAATTTAGGGGGTATCCAGCCTTGCCTCCAGTTTTGGGTGCATTTATTGGAGGTCTCATTTGTCTGGATCGCCGGTCAAAGGGACTATCAGTGGGATGGGGGAGGATCTTGGAGTAGATGCTGGTACAGCCATGAAGATATGCTTGGGGGAGTTGCGTGTTGGCAAATCTGTATCATGACCTTCATTAGGTATTTTACAGAGGTTCATCTAGTATATCATGTGGTGTGAAACTGCTCCAGATCTAGGCGTGGGAGCATATTGCTATGACGAGACTAGCCTATCCCAAAGTGAGGCCACCAAGTTGACCATATGTGTATGTGTATGCCATGTTCCTTGTCTAGCCTAAGTTGGGAAAGTTGGATTACTGGAGATGGTGTCTTGATGATATAGATGCAGTGATATGGCGGCCATACCTAGATTGCGAGCCATGGGATACAGATCATTTAGAGATGTCATTCGTATGTATGCCCTAGTTTTTGATAGGGAGGACCCCATTCATCATTGAGAGGTTCTTAGAATTGTGGGTACAACGACAGTTTGGATTTACATAGGGTGTTGCTCACTATGCATGGAGCAAGGATGAGGTAGGATGGGGACCTAGAATTTCATATCAGATAGCCCATACAGAGTATATTGCTTTAGCGTCTGAGGCATGGGATGACAGGCAGGATATTGTTGATGTTGGGATGTCTGATGAGTACATTATTTATTATCATACACATCCATTTCCATGGTTGACATGTCCTGATGAGCCAACACCTATTTTGGTGGTACTGTAGCCAGGGGTAGGGAGACAGGAGGATGTGGTAGGTGGTGAGTAGACAATGGTTGGGGGAGAGGAGAGTGGAGAGGAGGAGAGATCAGACAAGAGTGATGGAGATTATGGAGGAGATGAGGGGCAGGTGCCAGTGAGACTGAGGCCAAACATGTTGGGTGGTGTTCAAATCATGGGGAGGCCAAGGACTGGGATTGGGTGGAGGACAGTGATCAGGTTTTCCTCCACCTCTCAGCAGGGACAAATAGATACTCTACAGGCCCAAGTATAGACACTGCAGGGACAACAGGTGCAGTTGCAGAGCTAGTTGGTTCAAGCGCAAGGTTTGGTCGCACAGCTACAAGCACAGCTCGCACAATCACAGGCATAGGCATAGACACAGGCATGGGTACCTCAGCCTGCCCTAGACGCACAGGTAGCCCAGTTGATAGCAGAGAGGAATTCTCTTAGATGGAGGGTAGCAGAGGCAGAGGGTGTTGCTCAGAGGCTTACGGGAACTGTAGAGAGTGCATCATTGTGAGAGGCCATTGCAGAGGGCTTTGAGATGGCCAGAGAGGTGGAGTATTATCGAGTTCGATACAAGGAGTTGTCCTCCTGAGTGCATAGAGCCTTTCCCATGATCCCATAGTAGGACCAAGAGTAGGACACAGATAGCCACACAAAGCCTAGGGGTTATCGGGCCTCGACGAGATCTAGATGTAGGGACTAGTGGTAGGCCACCATCCGCGAGACCAACTCCATCAGGGGGTCCACCAGCCAGCCTTGAGCCATTTATGCAGGATTGTTGATATTCATCATATTCATGGAGCATTTATATTGATTTTTTTATCATATCTCATGTATCTTTCTAGACTTCTCAGTGTCATTGGACTTTTGGACATTTGTATGTATTTTTTATGAGTGATGATATGCAGCGGAGATGAGTTTTGATGGCGTGTTGCATTTGATATGATGATATGAGATTGATATGGATTTTGATATATAGTTTTGATGATTTACTGACTAACATGATTTGCAGGATGATGTGATATGATAATGATATGATGATGTAAAATATGATGTGTACTAATCATCTCATGTAGGTGGATGATGATGGTAAAAATGCAACGTGTTGAGATGCTATGATATATGATATGAAATATATGGTTTTCAAATGATGTGACAGTGTAATATATGAAATTTGTGTTTTTGAATGTTTTCAAATGCTATAAATGATGATGATGTGATGTTGTGCTTATGAAATGCATGATGAATATGTAATTTGTTTAGGAAATGATATGAATCAAATGTTGTATAAAAAAAATGACAAATGAAATGATATGAAAAATGATAAAAAGATGTAAATGATAAATGGAATGAAAGGATTAATAATGATAAAATGAAATGAAATGTAATGATATGATGAGATTATAAAATGAAATGAGATGGAATGATAAAATGAAATGAAATGTAATGATATGAAATGATGAAATGAAATGAGATGATAAAATGTAAGGAAATGTAATGGTAAAATAAAATGAATTATGAAATGAGATGAGATGATAAAATGATATGATCTGATGAGATGATAAATGATAAATAATAATTAAATGAATAATAAGGATATGAAAATGATAATTATGAGAAAATGATATGATGAATATGAAAAATGATTAAATAATAATATGATATAAAATGTAATGAGATGGAATGATAAAATGAAATGAAAGGGAATGATATGATGATGAAATGAAATGAAATGAGATGATAAAATGTAATGTAATAAAATGAGATGAGATGTAAAATGTAATGATAAGATGAAAATGTAATTGGAGATGGAAAATCGAAAACAACGATGTAAAAGGAAAATGACATGGACATGAAAATGATGGATGAGATGATAATGAAAGTGATATGGAAAGGCCGAATGAATAAATGAATGATATAAAATGATAAATGATCAGAATGATATGAGAATGAAACAAAGATAATAATAAAAATGAGAATGCTCAATGATCTACAATGAAATGATATGAAATATGATAAATGAAATGATAATGCAGCATGAAGGATAAATAAATGAGAAAGGATCTAAATTATATGAAAATGAATGATAAATGCTAAACTATAGATATATACAAGACCTAGATGAAATGATAATGATTAATGAAATGAGGATGAAGATGAAAAAGGATAATGAAACAAATGTCTGAATGTCCTCCACAAATAGTCTAAAGATACATGACAACCGTTGATGTTTCTATTCATCCTTTCAAAACTCTAATGTGAATCCAATATGCAGATATGTACATTGATCTAAATTAAATGCCACTAAACAAAACCAACTGTTTGTTGAGCCTTTTGTTATATTTCTTGAATCATCATAGAGCATTTTAAAATGTTGGAAGTATGTACAAGCATCAGAGGGGAAATTAGCACCAATGATGACCTCAGTAGAACTTTCATGAGTTTTGATATAGCAAGCGAACACAAGCATTGAGGTATAATTGAACCGAGATGACCTGAGCATTTTTTGCATAAAAAAACAAAGACTAACCACTTTCTGATGCAAATGTGGAACTGCCATCAATGATACCCTTTGGAAATCATGTTTCACGACATATTTGCATCAAATCGATAGTTAACCTTAAGATAATAGACAAAGAAAAATCATCCTCCTTCCTTGCCACTCTAGTTCAGTACATCATTGAGTGTGCTCCAGAGAGATGATATCAAAAATTCAAACAACCATTGTTCAAAATGTAAAACTAATATTCCAATCATTATTCAGATTTTAGATCATCCAGATATGAGTCATAATATGGTATTTTTCTAAAAAACTGTTGTGATATAGATCAATGGTTGGATAGTTGTTCATGTGATTTGATTGTTTGTTCGCATGATTGAGTTCTATATCATTGTCAAGCTGTTTTGGTAGAACTTGAAAGTTGATTGCCCCAGAGTATGTCAACATTTTTCCACCAGTATTTGACACAACTTGCTGAAATGAATAAGTACGATGGTCAAGCCATGGTAAGATGTTATCGCTCTAGGAAAATGATGGCAACATGATGCTGGTATGACCCTAAGATGATGGAAAGATGCATGAAATCAAGGATGAGAAACCAAGTGCAAAACATGAACTAATAGATGGAGAGCTACAAATAGCATTTGTTTGCCAAATTTTCACTATTTGTTTTTATTGCATTTTTTGATTGATTTTTTTTTTTTTGTCGCTACCGAGATGCTTGTTTGCCAGATTTTCACCAGGGTAACCATTTTTTCAGGACTTTTTCTGCTGTTTTTGTATTTCTTCAGAACTTTTTCTGATGTTTTTGTATTTCTTCAGGACTTTTATAGATGATGATAACTACTTGAGACATAATACTTTATCAGGTGCATGTTGTTGATGGGTTCATCAAACAGGTCACCTTCTGGCATTGACAACTTGTATGCTCCTGAACCGTATACTGCTATGACCACATACGGACCCAGCCAATTAGGTTCAAACTTTTCTTTCTTCTCTCTGTCTTGTTGATTTCATGGGTTCTCTTTTAGAACAAGATCACCAACTTGAAAGGTAAGCAATTTGACTCTATGATTATAGCTGTGAGACATCATTTGTTGATAGGATTTCAAATGATCAGCTACCCGTTGTCTCTTTTCATCAAGAAGTTCCAGTTCTTGCAATCGAAAAACTCTGTATTCATCATTTGTTATGAGACCTTTAAATGATACTCTAAGTGATGGAATCTCAACTTCTAGTGGAAAAATGGCTTTTGCTCCATAGACAAGACCAAATGGTGTTGCTCCTGTTGGCATTTGGATACTAGTTCGGTAGGCCCATAATGCGAGATTAAGTTGAATGTTCCAATCTTTCCCTACATCATTCACAATCTTCTTCAAAATTTTCAATATTGTTTTGTTTGAGGCCTCTGTTTGGCCATTCCCTTGTGGATAATAAGGTGTTGAGTATTTGTGTTGAATACACAATCTCTCACAAAGTTCGTCAACATATTGATTCTTGAATGGCTGTCCATTATTTGTGATGATGGAGTTGGGAATGCCATATCGAAAATGATATAGTTGAGTATGAATGATGATATTTTTTTGCCAGTGACCTTAGTGAGAGGTACTGCCTCAATCCACTTGGTAAAATACTATGTTGTTGTGATGATGAACTTGTGTCCATTTGAGGATGAAGGATGAATCTTGCCAACTAAATCCAACCTCCATTGAGAGAATGGCTAGGTTGGTACAAACAGTTGTAGTTCCTGTGCTGGTGCATGAATGAAATTTCCATGTATCTGACATTTAGAGCACTTCATTACAAAAGTGAATGATTCCCTCTCCATTGAAGGCCAATAGTAACCCATTCTAATCAATTTCTTGGATAAGGTTATTCCACTTGAATGAGTACCACAGATTCCACCATGAACTTCTTGTAAAGCCTTATCGGATTCGTCACATTCAATACATCAAAGTAAAGTACCATCAAGACTGCGGTGATAGAGAGTGTCAGCGATAAGGGTATAGCGATAGGATTGGCAGATAAAGTTGGGCTTTTGGTTATGGGATAAGTCAAGTGGTAAGATGTCATATTTTAGGTAGGTATAAATTTTTCCATACCAAGGTGAATCAGATCCTACTAAGTGGCAAATGATTTGGCTTTTAGGTGTGTCATAGGCAAGCGTAAATGATTGTTCCACCAGAAATTCGTAGCGAGCCTGAGTTTCTAGGAGTTGTAATAATGAAGTGATTGTGGCCATAGCATTAGCTACCTTGTTATCAAGCCTTGGGATTTGGATGAACTTGATCTATACAAAGTACTTCTTGAAATAATCAACCATTTTCTTATATGGCAACAATTTGTCATCTTTGGTATGATAATCATCATTGATCTGGTTAATGACTAACTATGAGTCACTGTAGACTTGTAATTCTGTGATTCTCCATTCCAATGCTATTTTGAGTCCAGTGATTAAAGCTTCATATTTAGCTATGTTATTAGTGCATAGAAACATTAGCCGATATGACCGAGGAATGGTATTTCCTTGAGGGGTGACAAAGAGTATGCCTACCCCCGATCCATGTTGAGTAAATGAGCCATCAAAATATAATGACCAAGGTTGCTTTGATTTTTCCGTGAAGACATCAACATCTAGAAATTCAATGTGCATGGGATGCTCTGCTTGTAGGGGTGCTTCAACTAGTTGGTCAACAATAACTTGTCCTTTGATTGCTTTATGATCAATATAATGGATATCAAACTCGCTTAAGATCATGACCCATTTTGCTAACCTTCCTATCAATGTGGCTTTGCTTAACAGATATTTGAGTGGATCAATCTTTGCAACAAGATTGATTGTATGAGTTAACATGTAGTGTCAAAACTTTTGTGAAGCAAAGACCACTGCTAAGCAAGCCTCCTCAATGAAAGTGTAGTTAAGTTCATGACCTGTTAATGTTCGGCTGATATAATAAATTGCATGTTCCTTTCCTATAGAGTCATCTTGTGCTAACAACGCCCCCAAAGACATCTCTGTTGCAGCAATGTATAAGATGAGTGGTTTGTCCTGATTTGGTGGTACCAGAACTGGTGGGTTCACTAAATATTACTTGATTTGTTGAAAGGCCATTTCACACTTATCATCCCATTTGAAAGGAACATTCTTGTGTAGTAGATGTGTGAAAGGTAGACATTTATCTACTAGTTGTGCAATAAATCCTCGTATAGATTGGAGTCATCCCTGTAGTGATCTCAACTGACTGATATTCCTTGGTGGAGGAATTTCCATGATTGCTTGTACCTTGGTGGGATCTACTTCAATTCCTTTTGCTGAAACTATGTATCCCAAGAGTTTTCCAGATGTGACTCCAAAAACACATTTCTTAGGGTTGAGGAAAACCTTGAACTTTTCCAAGCTTGCAAATATTTTGGATAATATCTTGAGATGTCCTTCTCTTGTGTAGAATTTTGCTAGTATATCATCGACATAATCTTCCATGAATGTGTGCATCATGTCATGAAAAATTGTAGTCATAGCTCTTTGATATGTAGCCCCAGCATTCTTTAATCCGAAAGGCATGACATTCCAATAGTAAGTCATCGATAGACATGTGAAAGTTGTTTTGTCCTGGTCTTCAAGTGCAATCTTGATTTGGTTATAACTAGAAAAACCATCCATTAGTGAATACATGGAATGGCCAGCCGTCAGCTCCACTATGGTATCAATTCTTGGAAGAGGGAAGTCATCCTTAGGACATGACTTATTAAGATCTCTAAAATTTGTGCATACTCTAACACTTTTGTCGGGCTTTGATACATGAACTATGTTGGAGATACATTCTACATAGTCAATTGATCTTATAAATCCCACATCGAGGAGTTTCTTAAGTTCTTCTTTAACTAGTAGTGCCACATGAGGATGCATCTTTCTAAGTTTTTGTTTCACAGGTTTTACTCCTGGTTTAATAGACAAGTGATACATTATAAGATTAGGATCAAGACCTGGCATGTCTGTATAAGACCAAGCAAAGTTGACTTGATTTGTTCTGAGAAATTCCATGAACTCAGGTACTTCTTTATCTATCATTGATGCAGCTAACTGTAGAATCCTTAGTTTCTTTGTAGTTTCAAGATTAACTACTTTTGTAGGCTCAATCAAGATAGACGGTCACTCATGATAGTGCTCTGGGAGAGTGTCAAGCATCCCATCATCTGGCTCCTTAAAAAGGTTTTCACCATCTGATACGTGTTGGAATATGTGCCTCAATCCTTACTGACATGAAACTCCTGAAGGGAAAAGTTGCTGTGACAATGTTCATGCCTGGGCGACTAACATTTCTAATGCTCTTGAAATGATCCTATCATTGTGACAGGGTTGAAGTCTTGCCGACAAAGTCTATCGCTGTGACTCTATGTTTTCGGCATGACCTTTTGACAAGTGGATTTCTTCGGGCGATAGTGTGATCTAATCAGGCTAGCTCACAGGTGTCGGGGAGAAGTCCCAACGAATGGTGTAAGTCTCGCCAATGTCAGGCTAATGCTAGGGCTTCGGTGAGATGTCCCAGTGAGTATGTAATGTCTCACTGACAAAGGCTACTCTCGGGTGTCAAGGCGAATGTCGAAGTAACTCACAGGTCGTGGGGAGATGTCTCAGTGATGAAGCTAAGTCTTACTGACAGATAGTATCCTCATGGTGACTTTGCGCTAACAAAAGACTTCACTGGGAAGTCTTAGCGAAAGTCATAAGTCATGCTGACAAAAGTCTTCGGGTTATCTTTGGGCACTTGAAGAAACATCTTAGCGAATTTCTTATGTCTTGCCGACTCAGTAAGACATGATGGAGCTTAGTGAAATGTCACGGCAAGAGTCATGAGTCTTGCTGATAATAAGTCTTCAGTAAGACTTAGGGAACTCGGAGAAAGGTCACGGCGATAGGCACGAGTCTTGGTGACAGTGTGACTTTCAGTGGAAGTTTTATTTCGGTATGACGTCTCATCGAAACCGTGGGAGTCTTGCCGACAGGTGAAAGACTTCAGAGTAGCACAAGGTTGTTGGTAGAAGGTCTTGGCGAAGACAAAGGGTCTTGCCGATGGAATGTCTGATCAACTATGACTTATGCATTCGATATGAGTCTCGCCAATAAGGGAAACCTTTGCCGATAGGATCAAAGTGGACATCGATGGTTTCATTGTGACTTATACATTCGTTATAGCTTCTTGCCAACTTGTGGAAGCTATAGCGATATCGATATGAGGACTTTGTGGCATTGGGGAGACACTGTGAGTGTCTCACTGATATGCCAACAAAGTTGAACGCTATTGACTGTGTGATCATCCTCTGTGGCATCCTGTTGGTCCAATCAGAGGAAGGAGTTTTTTCAAACTAAAGTTGATTGTTTTTTGTAATTGTTGCAACACTAGAAAAAATAGCATGCAGGGAAAAATCAAGACTCAAATGGAAACTGTCTATGGTTGGCATTGGCGGATAAGGATGCACAAAAGATTTAAAGCAGATTGATTCTGTTTTGTATAAAAGAACAGAGTGAGAGAATCACATTGTGAAAAGAGAGTATTGTATGTAACTGGTTGAACAGTGAGAATAAGCTACTGTGACTAACACTAGAAAGTTGTCTTTTTTATTGTATATAATTTTGTTACTGTAATATAAAGAGATACAGCTTGGTGTGGTGGGTTTTTTCCCGAAAGGGTTTCCCATGTAAAATCTATTGTTTGATTTGTCTTTGTGTATTTGCTTTATTTCTATTTTTCCTTCATGTGTGTCTTAATTGGACTGTAGTTAGAAAAATTAAAAGTATTGTCTACTTACTCCCCTATGTTTTTGACATTAGGAAAGTTATTTCCACACCTTTGCTCTCCTTACAAGTGGTATCGGAGCCTGGCTAGTTGTGTTGTCCTTGTGAATGGGTTGGGTTTTTTGTGTTAAATCCTTTTTAGTGGGAGTCTAGTAGAGGTCTGTTAATTTAATTACAGGTTGAGATGGCAAGCACATCTAGTAGGATGGAAATAGAGAAATTCAATGGTAGCAATTTTGAGCTATGGAAACTCAAAATGGAAGATATGTTAGTTGATCGAGATCTTTAGACTATTGTGTCTAGAACAATGCCTCAAGGCATGAATCAAGAGGATTGGGACCTGGTAGATAGAAAGTCTAAGGGGCTGATAAGGCTCTATTTGGCAGACTCTGTTCTTCTGAATGTGCATGAAGAAAAGACTACCTCTTCCTTGTGGAAAAGACTAGCATCTATTTATCAAGGCAAGTCCCTGGTGAACAAGCTATTCTTGAGGAAGAAGTTGTACTCTTTGAGGATGCAGGAAGGAGGGTCTGTTGTTGATCACTTAAATTCTTTCAACATGTTGATTGCTTAGTTGAAATCTGTTGGTGTAAAAATTGAAGACGAAGATCGTTGCATGATATTGTTGTGTTCTCTACCTAATTCTTGGGATCATTTGGTGATGGCTATAGGGAGTACAACATCCACATTCAAAATGGAAGATGTTGTTGCTTCTCTGTTATAAGAAGAAATGAGAAGAAAATCTTCTGAGATGGAAAAGGAGGCTCTGGCTATCAAAGGTAGACCAAAGGAGAAAGGCAAGAAGAAGGACAAGAAGTCCAAATCAAAATTAGAAGGGAGATCAAAGTCTCCTGGCAAGAAGTCAAAGGTGAAGTGCTAGAATTGTGGGCAACCTAGTCATGTCCAAAAAGATTGCAAGGAGGAGAAAAAGAAGAAGAACTCTTCTAGAAATGATTCTTCTCATAGTGATGCAGACACCTTCATTGCAGCTTTGGCTACACGGGCATCAGATGATGTCTGGCTGATTGATTCTGGAGCATCTTTCCACATGACATCTCATAAAGAATGGCTCATGAAGTATGAAGAATACAATGGTGGAAAGGTGTACTTGGCAAGTGATTCATCTTTGGAAATTGTTGTTCGTGGAAGAGTCAGAATTCAATTCCCTGATGGAAGAGTAAAAGGAATCAATGATGTGATGCATATACCAGGTCTAGCTTGAAATCTACTTTTTGTAAGTAAGCTGAATGATATCAGAGTGTAGGTCACGTTCTCGGGAAATGGCTGCAAGATGACTAGAGGCTCTATGGTGTTGGCTAGGGGTGCTCTAATTGGTACTCTGTACAAGCTGGATGCACAAGCTATTCAATGCAATAGTGTCTCTGCAAAGTCACTTAAGGCTGCTCATGAAGAAAAGAAGGAAAACATTCTTGATGGTGTAAACTCCATGGAGATTAAACTTCCAGCAGAGAAGACTATGCTCTAGCATCATAGGCTTGGCCACATTGGTGAGAAAGGTCTAAAAACCTTGAAAAATAAAAACCTTGTAGAAGGGCTTGAAGATTGTAACCTTGAATTTGATTTATGTGAACATTGCATATATGGAAAGCAGCACCGTGTTTCATTTTATTTCAGTCCTCACAAAACTTCTAGTTTACTTGATTATATACATTCTGATGTGTTTGGTCCAGTGAATGTTCCTTCTTTGTCTAAATCAAGATACTATGTGTCGTTTATTGATGATTATTCAAGAAGAGCATTTGTATATTTTTTGAAAAGTAAATCAGAAGTGTTCAGTCAGTTTAAGGAATTTAAAAACCTTGTAGAAAATCAGACTAGTAGAAAAATAAATTGTTTAAGGACTAACAATGGCGGTGAGTTCTATTCAGATGAATTCAAAAGGTATTGTAAAGATCATGGGATCAAAAGACATAAGACTACAACTTATACTCCACAGCAAAATGGAGTTGCTGAAAGGTTCAACAGGACAATAATGGAAAGAGCATGAAGTATGCTAAGCAATGTTGGCTTGGAGGAGAAGTTCTAGGCTGAAGCAGTCTCTATAACATGTTACTTGGCAAATCACTCTCCTAAATCTACTCTTGTTGAGAAGACGCCTTTGGAAGCATGGTCTGGAAAGAAGCCCTCTCTTAGACATATTCGTGTCTTTGGCTGTGAGGCATATGCATATGTGCCATTTGAAAAAAAATCCAAGTTGGAAAACAAAGCTGTAAAGTGTATATTTATAGGCTATAGTGCTAGCATAAAAGGATACAAGCTTTGGAACCCTGAGACTAAGAAGGTTTTGCACAATAGAAGCGTTATCTTTCATGAGATGAAACCTTCTACTTTGGATCTACAGTCAGAGAAGAAATCAGAAAATGAAAAGGATGTAGTAGCAATTCCTCAGACACTAGATAAAGAGGAATTGAAAAATCAAAATGTACCTAATACTGAGGAGAGCTCAAGCAGTTTTGAAAGTTCTGAAGATGATGAAGAACCACCTCAGCCTCAGCCTATAAGGAGGTCAACTCATGAAAGAAAGCAACTTGAAATGTATGGGTTCTCTTTAATTGAGTCTACATGTGCCTATGCTTTAATTTCTAGCACTGATGAACCTAGGACTGTGAAAGAGGCATTTAAAATGTCTGATTCAAACTCTTGGTTGGAAGCCATGAATGAAGAAATGGAATCATTAGAAAAGAGTGACACCTAGAGTTTGGTTCCATTGCCTAAAGGCAGAAAATATGTAGGCTACAAGTGGATATTCAAAAACAAAATTGGTTTGAATGGCAGTGTAGAAAAATATAAAGCAAGGCTGGTTGCAAAAGGTTATTCCCAGGTAGAGGGAATTAACTATGGAGAAATCTTTTCTCCTATAGCTAAGCTGACATCTATTAGATTTATTTTGTCACTTGCATCAGCATATGATTTAGAGATTGAACAAATGGATGTGAAAACAACGTTTCTTCATGTTGATCTTGAAGAAGAAATCTATATGTCCTAGCCAGAGCACTTTGTGGTAAAAGCTAAGGAAAAACTGGTTTGCAAGTTGAAGAAATCTCTGTATGGTTTAAAACAGTCTCCTAGAATGTGGTACCAAAAGTTTGACACGTTTTTTTTTTCATTGGGATTTGTAAGATCAAAATGTGATCACTGTGTGTATTACAAAGCTGAAAGTGATCAAATACTTGTTATTGCTCTATATGTTGATGACATGTTGTTTATAGGCAATGGTAAGCTAATGGTTTCTAATCTTAAGTCTTAGTTGTCTGCAAAGTTTGAAATGAAAGATCTTGCTGCAACAAGGTACATTTGTGGAATGGAAATAACCAGGGATAGAAAGAATAGAAAGCTTTGGTTCAGTCAGAGTAAGTATATCATGACTGTTCTAGAGAGATTTTGTATGACTGAGTGCAAACAGCTAGTTGTTCTAGTTACACAAGGAATGAAGCTATTTATTAAGGATTGTCCAAAATCTTCTTTTGAGATGGAGGACATGACCACTGTGCCTTACGCAAGTGCAGTTGGAAGTCTCATGTATGCTATGGTATGTACAAGGCCAGACATTGCCCAAGCAGTGGAAGTTCTTAGTCGTTTTATGGTAAATCCTGGAAGAACACATTGGGATGCTATGAAGAGAGTGTTTAGATATCTGAAGGGCACTTCAAACTATGCTTTGTGTTACCATGGTAACTTGGTTGAATCACAGAAGACTCTCAGCATTCAAGGTTATGTGGATTCTGATTGGGCAGGGGACATTGATAGCAGAAGATCCACCAGTGGATATATTTTCATGATGAATGGTGGTGCAGTGAGTTGGATGAGCAAGCGGCAGGCTGTAGTTGCTTTGTCTACTATAGAGGAAGAATACATGGCAGCCACACATGCCTGTAAAGAAGCAATTTGGTTAAAACATTTTTGTTCTAACATTGGCTTTAATGTAGAAAAGATTACTATCTACTGTGACAGCCAGAGTGCTATATGTTTGGCAAAGAATCCTACTTTCCATGCCAGGACGAAACATATAGATGTACAATATCACTTTGTACAAGATATGGTGGAGGATGGGAAGGTCTCTTTGGAGAAAGTGGATACTTTGGAGAATGTTGCAGATGCATTAACGAAGCCTGTGAGCATGGACAAGTTCAGGTGGTGTGCCAGTTCGATGGGCCTCTTGGCCCATGAATTTCAGTAGTTTTGTTATGCTTTGGAGGTGTCAATAAGATATTTGTCAAGTGGGAGCTTGTTGGAATATGTGCCTCAATCCTTACTGACATGAAACTCTTGAAGGGAAAAGTCACTATGACAGTGTTCATGTCTGGGCGACTAACAGTTCTGATGCTCTTGAAATGATCCTATCACTATGACAGGGTTGAAGTCTTGCCGACAAAGTCTATCACTAAGACTTTGTGTTTTTGGCATGACCTTTTGGTGAATGGATTT
This sequence comes from Sequoia sempervirens, assembly GCA_007258455.2. Classification (NCBI taxonomy): domain Eukaryota; kingdom Viridiplantae; phylum Streptophyta; class Pinopsida; order Cupressales; family Cupressaceae; genus Sequoia; species Sequoia sempervirens. Next base: position 19,772 of record VDFB02123949.1, on the reverse strand, counting down.
CTTCGGGCAACAGTGTGATCTAATCGGGCTAGCTCACGGGTGTCGAGAAGTCCCAACGAATGGTGTAAGTCTCGCTGACGTCGGGCTAGCGCTAGGGCTTCGGTGAGATGTCCCAATGAGTATGTAATGTCTCGCCGACAAAGGCTACTCACGGGTCATGGGGAGATGTCTCAATGATGAAGCTAAGTCTTGCCGATAGATAGTATCCTCGTGGTGACTTCGCGGTGACAAAAGACTTCACTGGGAAGTCTTAGTGAAAGTCATAAGTCACGCCGACAGAAGTCTTCGAGTTATCTTTAGGCACTCAGAGAAATGTCTTGGCGAAGGGCTTATGTCTTGCTAACTCGGTAAGACATGAAGGAGCTTGGTGAAACATCACAGCGAGAGTCATGAGTCTTTCCAATAGTAAGTCTTCGGTAAGACTTAGGGAACTTGGAGAAAGGTCACGGTGATAGGCACGAGTCTTGGCGATAGTGTGACTTTCGGTGGAAGTTCTATTTCGATATGATGTCTCACTGAAACCGTGGGAGTCTTTCTGATAGGTGAAAGGCTTCAGAGTAGCACAAGGTTTTCGGCAGAAGTTCTTGGTGAAGACGAAGGGTCTTGCCGATGGAATGTCTGATCAACTATGACTTATACATTTGATATGAGTCTCGCCGATAAGGGAAACCTTTGCCGATAGGATCGAAGTGGACATCGATGGTTTCGTTGTGACTTATACATTCGTTATAGCTTCTTTCTGACTCGTGGAAGCTATAGTGATATCGATATTAGGACTTTGTGGCATTGGGGAGACACTGTGAGTGTCTCACTGATATGCTAAAAAAGTTGAACACCATTGACCATGTGATCATCCTGTGTGGCATCCTGCTGGTCCAATCAGAGGAAGGAGTTTTTTCAAACTGAAGTCAATTTTTTTTTGTGACTATTGCAGCGCTGGAAAAAATAGCATGTAGGGAAAAATCAAGACTTGAATGGAAACTATCTATGGTTGGCATTGGCGGATAAAGATGCATAGAATATTTAAAGCAGATTGATTCTATTTTGTATAAAAGAACAGAGACAGAGAATCGAGTTGTGAACAGAGAGCATTATCTGTAACTAGTTGAACAGTGAGAATAAGCTACTATGACTAACACTAGAAAGTTGTCTTTCTGATTGTATGTAATTTTGTTACTGTAATACAAAGAGATATAGCTTGGTGTGGTGGGTTTTTTCCCGAAAGGGTTTCCCATGTAAAATATGTTGTTTGATTTGTCTTTGTGTATTTGCTCTATTTTTGTTATTCCTTCATCTGTGTCTTAATTGGACTATAGTTAGAAAAATTAAAAGTACTGTTTGCTTACTCCTTTGTGGTTTTGACGTTAGGAAAGTTGTTTCCGCACCTCTGCTTTCTTTACAATACGCTCTTTGTTTTATCTTTTTTTTTATCTAATACTACCAAATTCTGGTTTTCACCATTAGATCTTTCTTTTTTTTTTTTTTTTTTGCAGCTAGAAAACTTGACACTCTCCTAACTAAGGATCTCATGCCAAAAATCGCCAATGGAATAATCATTTACATCATCTGCAGAAAGGAATTTGATGATAGATTTGTCAGTTGGAAACATAGGTATATCAAGAGGTTTAGATGGATCCCAATCAATGAGATCAAGATGTATTAGTGGTAGCAGGTAATTAGGTTGTGTGAAATCGGCTAAGGTTATGGTCATAACGGAGGTGTCTATAGGATCCGAGGTATGAGGTAGATCAATGATGGTACTGTCCTCACAATAGTCTTGTTCGATTAAATCTAACTCAGTATCACTAGAATCATAGTTGAGTTGTAGTTTAGATTCTTGTGGCTGGGTCCCTAACCCTTCTCCTTTGATTAGAGTAGGCGTATACTTGTGTATCACATCAACCTATTTGTCCCTCCAAAATTCATCATTATGGATGGTATCCCATTCATATTCTCCAAAGTCAGTGTCAGAGTTATTATCGATGAAATTTTGAATTGTTGTCAATCATGCTTCCCTTGGATCGGAGCTTTCTTGCAATGTGAGTACATTATCATTCAACTGTTTGGATGCTGTTTCTTTTGAGCTAGTATCATAGCCTAGTCCTATTTTATCTTTTGTAGCCATCCCTGGAGGGTCAATAGGCTCAACTACTCCTTTTCTCTTTCTGATAGGACCATTACCATCATAGCCCATCTTTTGCATGATTGAATATCCCTTACCATATTTATTAGTTGGTAACTTGATATTGAGAACTGTTTCATCTTCATCTTTATAGAGCCAACTTAGAATATCGTTTTCCTCAGGATCTTCCATGGGGAATTTTTCTTTGATAAAACGTCCATTAAACTTTGTATTTGTCCATGTTGGTGACTGTGTTGATGTTGATGCTACAAATTTCTAATGTTACGTGATAGAAGGTTTCCCATGTGACCAAGGCGACATAGGAAGATTAGCTAGACAGAGAGAATATTCTCCTACTCCATTGTCCTTGAACTGTAGTTGCTTGTCAAAGGTTTTGGTTAGCTAACTAATTTGTGTATCAACTTTTGGAGAAGTACTAGCAGGCGCTTCTCGATTGTTGGGAACCAAAGTGTCTTGAATAGCTTTGATGTTGGAACAAGTTTGACAGTGAGAATTATTAGCTAGTATCGTGATCTCTTGTCCGTCATAAGGAAACTTAAGACATTGATGATATGTGGATGGTACAACTTGCATTTAGTGGATCCAAGGATGACCCAACAAGATGTTGTAGGTGAGATCACGGTCTAACACTTGACATAAAGTATTTTTGATAACAGGCCCCACTCTGATTGGTAACATGATTAAACCCTTGGATGCTCTTTCCTCATCACCATAGGCTTTAATAGTAATCTTTCTTCTGGGATTAATGGAATCCTCAGAAAATTCTAAAGCCCGAATTAATTTCATGGTACATATGTTCAAACCAACAACTCCATCTATTAGTACACGTCTGACACAAAACTTATGGATCATGACTTCTAAGTATAGTGATGAATTATGGGGATGAGTCATGGAAACACCATCTTTTTTAGAAAATGAGAGACATGTAGGTGAGGAAAAATGTCCCACCATGGCTTGAAATTGATCCACATCCAGATTAGTGGGTACAGTTGTTTCAATGAGGGCTTTGTCTAGAATTTCCTTATGCACTGGGGAAATTTTTAGAAGTTCCAAAATAGAGATCTAAGCAGAAGTTTTTCCAAGTTGATTGATTAAATCATATTGATGTTGAGGTGGGGGCACAATGGATTTTGAAGGAGCACCTTTTAGAACAACTTTAGCTTGTGCCCTTGTTGTTACGTTAACTTCTCCATATTCCATTTTCTCTTTGAATTTTATAACATTAACCTGCTCGTCGTCAGTCTAGATATGATTAATTATATGCTCATCGATATGATTCACACTTTTTCCAAAGGACCCACCCTTTTGATTCATTTGATTGTTGATTCCCTTCTATTGTCACGATGTTTTTTTTGATTAAGTCTTGAATAGCATTCTTCAAAGCTTGGAAATTATTGGTACGATGGCCTTTACATCTATGATATTCACAATAGTATGCATCATTCCACGATGGTGGCTTCACACTAGGTTCAAAGATACGTTGAGGTGGTAGGGTAATAAAGTTCTTGGCCATCAAGTCTTTAAAAGAAGATTCTAGGGATTGCTCCAATGGAGTAAAAGTTCTTCTATTGGAAAAAAATGAAGATCATTGTGGATTCATGTTTGATGTATTTCCTAAGGCATTTTTGTTTCCACGATACCCTTGGTTGTTGGTATTATTTTGATTTGGAACAAAAGTTGGATTTTGGTTATTCCTTAGAGGAGAAGGATCATTTCCTTGATTCGTAACTGAGTTGAAATTGTTATAGTTGTTGTTGTGAGGAATACTAAGAACAACTGGCTTAGGGGAGACATGGTGTGCATCTACAACACCATCATTCACCACATTCTTGTTACGAGTCTAAAAATTAGATTTGTCATTGTGGTGATTTGAGGAGCTAGTATTGTCTCTATCAAGTTTGATTATCCCCCTCTGGACTAATGCACTTTCAATTGTGATTGCATTTTCAATCATTTTCTGAAAAGAGGGAGGACAATGAAGATTTAGACAATAACTCATCTCTTGATCCAAGTTGTTTATCAATGTAGTGATCTTTTCCTTTTCAAGAACATGACGTGGATACCTAGTGAACAATCTTCTCCATCTCTAAAGAAATGTGATGAATGGTTCACCAGGTTTTTTCTTAGCCTTGCATAGATCAATCATGGTTATTTGGTGTTGTATGTTATAGGAATATTGTGAGATGAACTCATTGATCAATTCCTCAAATTTTTTGACAGGCAGTGTGTTTTTTTATAACCATTCCATGGATTGGCCTCCAAGACTTTGTGGAAACGAACACATTATGTATCCTCATGAGCAAACTCTAGATTCATGTTTCAGAAGTCCCTAATATGGTCAATTGGATTTGATTTCCCGTTATAATGATCAAACTTTGGAATTTCACAATGTTTAGGAAACAAAATCATGTTGAGACATCAGTCAAAGGGATATGGACAGATATCATCAAGAGCGTATGTCTTTGTTGTGGCTCCCCCTTGTAGATCTTTAATTTGTCCTTGTAGTGTTTTAACATGTTGAGTCAAGGTACTAAGATCAGATAAGGGTGTATCATCAGGTTTACTCTTTATGTTCTTAGTATCAAAATCATGAGGAAATTTAGCTCCTTTGTCAGCTAGATATAGGAAATATTTTTGTTTGTCATGTGCAAAGATCTTTTCTACTGCTCTGAGAAATTTAGGATCTTGTTCAACTTCTCTAAGTTGAAGCTCTTCTTCTTGTTCATCATCACTATCTTCAAGGGTTTTTCTTAGATCTCTGTCAGAAGTAAATGGATTATTTTCTCCTTCGATCATGTTGTCTTCAAAAAGGGGATTTCGACTCACACTATAAAGAGGATCACTATTTTCACCTTTTGCTTGAGTTCTTGAGGTATGGTCTTCTTGTTGAATATCTTCCTTCAATTTATTATATTATGATCTTGTAAAAACAGGCATATGATTTCAAGATGTTCTTCTAAACTTAGATCATAGTTTGATGAGTGCAACCAATGGTGATTTTTTTATTTGATAAGATTGAAAATCTTATGATATGACCAAAACTATGTTCCTAATTTGTGGTTGTGGCTAAAGCATGTCAGAATCCTATTGGGAGAAGTTGAACCAAGAATTCAAAAGTTTGTGATGAAAGGTGCACTTGTAAGATTTGATCCTTGTTTTTGAAGAATGATCGGTATATCAAATAGCCTATTTCAACTTACTGAAGTATTTGACTAGGATGTATCGAATATTCAATAGAAGGTTGTGGTATATAGTTGAAATCAAGAGGTTGATTGTGATTGTGTCATTGTGAGAGGGCTCTTCTTTGAAAATAGGCTCGTGAATCTAGAGGGTCTACAATGTATTTGTCAGTAAATCCCCTAACAAAATCTTGGTACCTATGGAGAAATTTATGATAATGTAGCAAGACGTTTCGACTCTTGTATAAAAACTTCCTTCATTGTAAGGTTTTCTTGTAACCTAGAGGTTTCTTGGGTTTCTTGATTCTATTGGAAATTGACTTCTTGACAAACTTGGTAGATTTCCACTCCCTAAGCATGAGAGAAAATGTTGATATGTTACTGGACTAAGAATGTTATGAACTAAGATCTATCAAAAACAATGATTTGGGAAAAGTGATAGATGCGCTATTTTGTCCCCTCTATGCACTTCAAAAATAGGGATATGCGCCAAAGAAATGGTCAAATGCTACAATATGTCCCAGATGCTACTCTATATATCCTATATGGGCTGCAGGAAAAATGTTGTGATAGTGACTGAAAAGTTTGTTTTTAGAATAACCAGCGTATGCGCCAAAAGATTCAATGCGCTAAAACAGACCCTAAAAGCGTTGAATTAACTGAGTGAATGTGCTAGAACATACCTCATATGTGCTAGAATATACCCTATATGCGCTAAAATAGTTTTTCCAAGGTAACTTTTCAAACGGTTTGTGCAGTTTTTAGCTAAAATTTGACATGTTATTTTGGATGATCTTTTATCTGAATTAGTGTGATTGAAAACATATCAAACACCTAAATAGTTGTTTTAAATCCTATACTAAACATCAAGTGTATGTTTCAAAAATGTTTTCAAAAAAGTGTTTTTCCAGGTTTACACATAATGAGGCAGTTCAGCGGAATATCTTAGTACTCAGGTAGGTCATCATAATAATCAACAAGCCACATCTTAGAACTGCGTCGACTCACATAGTTGTGTCACCCCTAAAGGGGTGCCCGTGTTTTTTCTTTTCCAGGCGTGTACTTAGAGTGATGGAAGTGGATATCGGATCCCCTAACCAAATGGTCCCTTGTAGTTATATGGTGAGTATCTTGGGAGGAGATTCTTCCCTCCCCTTGCACTGTGATTATTATGATGTTCAAAAACTGACTTCAGCTGGATACTACACTAGGTTTGTAGTAAGGTTTTACGTTTAGTGCGGCAATTGTTAGGGTTAGAGATGGCGGAATGTCTAACAATTACCTTTAGAAAAAAGGCTTTGGGGATGGTTATCTTGGACACTAACGGAAAAAGAGGGTTTCCCCTTATTTGCTTTAAATTTTAGAGTGGGGTAGATTGAATGTGTTTTGGCTTGAACCTTACTTGACGTTCCTCTCGTGAGTACTTTTCCCACAAGAGCGTTTCCTCTACAGATGTACAGCATTGAAATTTCATGAATGTGCGAGTATGGTATTCGTCACCCGCTTAAGGGAGAGCATAGACCTATCACCACAAACAGAGTAGACACTGTTCTTTTTAAAACCCAAATCACAATGATCTAAACTATGTGAAGATATTGCTTCACAAAAAGCATGGGATTCATTTTAACCACAAAATCAATGTGTGGTGACTATCCTAGATTGCTTCTTTTTAATCCATGTCTATCCTAGGGTTGCTCCTTTTTCAAACTAGCTGCGACTTCCTAGATTGGTTCTTAAGCCGAAAAAAGGTTCTATCATGAAGGTGCTCTACCTGTAAACCTATTTAGTTACAACATGTATGCACAACAAGTTACCTAACCAGATCCTAAATGCACTACAGAAAGTTCCAAATGCGCTACAAAAACTCCTAAATGCGCTAAAATAGAATGCAACTAATTTTTTTTTTTTTTTCAGAAATATTTAATAAACCATGCTGGATATATGTGCCATTCTATCTCGTAGATGTGTCGTTATGTTCCTTAAATGCGTCAAATAGTTCCCGGATGCCTAAGACCGTAAGAGCTTGAAATAAATCACGAATGTGCTTTTGAAAGCTTACGTATATTTAAACTCACAGATGCACTAAAATGGAAAATTTTGCCAAAATCTAAATCTAATTAAATCCCATCGGGGAACTTGCAAATAAATGTTACAATGGAGCAACGCCTACCTGGGTACCAAATGTGTGTAATATCAATTTTATGAGTGTTAAATATAAAACAAATGAATCAAACACACCACAATAAGATATAATATATCAGAATATTAAAATAATAGAGATGCAAACTCAATATTCTATTATTGATGTCATCCTATCGCCCCTTCATTCCAAGATTTTTCATTGATTCCAGCTGACTCTCAAATTGCGTGCTAGGCTCAACGAATAGTCTTCCTAAAGAATGAGATTGAATATGAAATGTATGTAATGCTAAGACATGATTATTCTAATGCTAAACATGATTGTTAAAATGAAAGATTATGATAATGCTATAAAGCTATAATGATAATGCTAGAATGCTAGAATGCAATTAATCTCTAATTCATTTGTTGTGTGTTGTAACCATTGCTTGGATTGGCAGTGCTATTTATAGAGTTTTTGAAAGCTTCTGATTGGTTGATATGATCAACGACTATGAAAATTCTTGTAGCGCATCGTAAATGGTTGAAGATGGATGAGAGGAAAAAAATATAAGAAAATAGGAAAAGATTTGTTTTCTTTTCTCAAAAGAGGTAAGATAAGATTACAGTGAAGATGAATTAAAAAATCATCTTTGTGGAGATTATGGAAAGATTTTGAAGAAGATCAATAATGAATTATTGATCAATATTCATTTATGGGTGACACAAATTTTTTCTAAATAATATTTACCCTAGATTAAGAGAAGAATATTTCATACTAAATAAAATATTTAATTCAGATTCTCAAAAGATATTATGGAAGGCATTCAATGAAATAAAGATATTTAATTAAACTTTTTAAGAAATGGTGTGAAAATGAAATTAATTAAATAAGATATTTAAATAATTAGAAAAAAGATTTGAGAAGAAATATTTAAATTTGATTAAATCAAAAAGACTTAATTAAATTCAAAAATTGATAATTAATTAAATAAATAAAGTGTATTTATTTAATTAATCAAGTGGACATATGAATGCGAAATAATTAAATAAAATTGATTTATTTAATTATGATAGAAGAATAAAATGAATGAACAATATAATTAAATTGATTAAATTTAATTATATGTAGAAGACTTTAGAGAAATTCATTAAATAATAAATATTTAATTAAATGCCAGGATTAATCAGACATGACCAATTTTATGTCTATACAATTACATTTCATTATAATTTCACAATCTTTCCAAAATAATGATTTCGTACTGAATAAACTCAAGTTTAACATTCATATTTATAATCTTCCATATAAATAGATACAAGAGTACATACATAGCTCTTCTGAGCTTTCAACATTAGAAATACATATGGTTCAAGTAATCCCCATTTAAATCTTGGCCACCAACTGATGAGGAGAAGCACCACTCAAGCACTTTTTTTCAACCACAAACTTACTATGGTCCCTCGCACATCTACCTAATTGTAAGATGACCCTACCCTTCGATGCGGATATTGGTTTGGTAACCCCATAATACTAGCCTTTCCTAAGCTTGGTGTTGTTTCCTACAAACTAGAACTTTCCAATATAGTGGCTACAACCTACATGTATGCCAATCTTGAACTAGAATTCTAACTGGATCATAGTTAATTGATAGTGTAAATAGAGGGAACTTACACTACTTTGGCCAAAGAATTCAACACTCAATTATTTTGAGTGAGATTCATCCTATTCACACACCTTCCTAGCTCAATTTTTATTGACCACACACATTCTATACATAAGTTATCCCCTTCACTAGATTATCTTGACCCTAGGAATTGTAAAAAAGGCATAGGACAACTAAGATGGGGGGTGAATCAGTTGACACAAAATTCAAACTTAAAACTTCAACACTTATCAATTCTACTACCACACTATTCTATTATTAAGTATGAACATGAAACAAAAATAATAGAAAGTAAAATCAACACAATGAACACTAGATTTTTATGTGGAAAACCCAATGAGGGAAAAACCATGGTGAGGATTAACTCACAATACAAAGTAGTTCCAAAACCCAATGTATAAGGCTCACTGCCTAGGGCTCATTTCCTTGAAAAGGAATCACTATCTAGATACAAAAGCTCATTGCTTACAAGGGAGGTTCACTACCTACAAAAAGATTCACAAAAAAAAATTTGGCTTCATAGACAAAATGAACTAAAAGGAGTGCACCTAACAAGTGTTGATTCAGTTTTGGTAATGCTTAGTAAATAGACTTAACACACTTCATCATTTTCGCTCTTCTTCAACTTCTCATTCACAATTTCCTCATTGATTGCACATTTTTAAGCTTCAACCCTATCCAATATATATACTGATCTATTCGCTAGCATCAATTAGGGTTGGCCTGCATTAGATATTAACTTCCTTTACCAAAATACTTCAACTCACGCCTTCATATTCACAAAATCTTCCCAAATAGCAATTCAATGCTTAATACGCCACATCATGTCAACATAGGCCCAAGATAGGTCACACATAAGGTCCACAACAAAACACATAATAGTCCACCATATCATGACTAATTCAAGAAGTCAGCCAGAAATAGACTTCATTGCAAAAGGTAATCAACAAAATAATGTCAATACATTGTACAAGCACAGGGGCACACGAGATTCTAATCATGCATGCCTTCAACATCCATAAACAGTTTCCCAAAACCACAAGTAGCAATTGCCAACTATGAAGGATTGCAAACTAGAATATTGGAGTGTGTAGCTTAAATACTGGTTTAGATACCGAACCAAAATACCAGATCAAGCACAGACTTAGACTTTCAACCACAACATGGTGACATCAATCACAACAAAAAACTATAGAGATGACCATTCTTCTTCATTCTTCCAACAATCTCCCCCTTTGTCATTGATGGCAACATGTGCCAAAATTTTCAAAACACAACTTTCTCCTTTATCACATGACTCTCTCCCCATAACTTTATACTCTAACTCTCTTAATAAATCTCTCCCCTTTTGACATCAATGGAAAAAGGCGACAAAGAAAGGTAGGATGTAAACATATGTAAATGATGAATTTGTATGTACACAAAAATTCTAGCTTCCTATTTCAAGCATTTGAACAAGAATGGCACTCTTTACATGAAATATTTTCTTATACCTCTCTCTTATGATTGGAGGATTTATTTTCCAGGAAAGCAAAGCCGAATTCATTCTTCCACTCATACCTTCCAACAAAGATAATTGCATAAAGGAGGATTTTTGATCAAAATAAAGACAAGATCGCTCACAATTTTCAACATCAGAGAGGATTTCGAAGAGATGATCTAACCGGACCTCAACAACTTCCTTAACCAACCAAAAGGTTCTAACCATATCTTCAATTTTCCTTTGAGTAGTCAGCAATTCTACCTATAGTTATCCAACTCTTATTCTCTATTTTCCATCCCTGTCTTTGAAGAAATCAAAGTTCTTTCCAATACTATTCATCTCAGCTTCAATAGCTTCAATCTTGCTTCTAAAATTATCAACAGCTACTGGCCACCAAAGACAATATATGTAAATGTTAGATATTTCTTTGATGCATTCTTTTGTCTCATTCATGTGTTTAGATAGAACTTTCTTAGCTTTGTTACACCTTTCAATCATAACTTTGAATTTATGTCCTTTAGATCCTTCCAACAATGTTTTCTCTGCGATAATCTCTACAAGATCATCTGGTAATGAATAGGACACATCTAGAACTGAAATACCTTTATTCAACAAGTAATCAACCAAAACATCATCAATTTTAAGTTTCTCAACTAGAGAGCACTCATTCCACATTTCACCAATCTTCTTCATCTCACCCTTATCCAGTAACATCCGTATATCCTCTATATCAGATCCAGACATGAATTCTTCTTCATTCTTCTCTTTTGGGACACCTGTTACAATAATTTTCCTCTTTTTCAATTCTAGAGGAGACTCACTAATGATAAATTCCAACTCTCTCTTACTGGAGGATGAACCCACTTCAAACTGACTTGGTATAGGAATACCAAAGCAAAGATTTGTTCTTGAGGATGTGAAATATGATCTATACACACTTACATTATCCACCAACGATTCCAAGTATCTGTAGACTTGTTTCCCTATAGGAATACTAGATTCCCACACTACATTTTCTCTTCCCGATAGGGAGTTCAAAAAGAAAAATACCAAGCACAGAAGCAAAGAAAGGGATAACCCTCAACCAACGACATTTAGGCATTCTCAAATATATTTTCAAGTAATAGGCTACACAAATCAAACTGCTTGTTCTCCTTAACCATCATATGTGCAATATATACAACAATAGCTGTTGTCAAGCCTTCATGATTTCTAAAATATATTTTATAGGAAATTCCATATGCAACATACCTTACAGCCGAATCTGCAAGTGTGTTTATCAATAGAGCTCGAGGATCTTTATTAATTCTAGTAAGTTCCTCCATGTCTTTGTATTTCACAGTCTTCTTTCTAGGGAGATCCCCAATAATACATAAGCTAGTAATCACTTCAATCACTTCCTTTGTGATTAGGTGGGGTTTGTCCAATACAATGATGTCATTCCTGAAATGAATCAACAAGAACAAGATGAAATATTTATCAGCCAACCAAGGAAATTCTCCCCATAAATCCATACCTAGCTTTTTTATGCTCTATAATTCATTTTCCTTCAACCCTAGTTCCATTTCTTTCATCTTCTTATGATAAAATTCTTCCAATCCAACTCCTTTCATCTTCAGTGGAATGTTGCCACTCAATCCTCTGTCCATTTTCATGCTTAACTCTCTTGAATTCGTTAATGTTTAGTCAAGACTTCTTCTTTTCCTTCATAGACTTAAAAATAATTCATGAATATCTATAATTATTTCTTCAAATTGCTTTGGAAATACTTTAGATTGCTTTGAGATTGCTCCAAGATGCCTTTTCAAAATCTTCAAATGCTCAACTAATCAAAGAGGCTTACATATTTTATCTTATACACCATCAGTTTGCCCTAAAACACATTAAATGTGGAAGACATCAAAAAGCTACTAAAAACATTCTTCTCAACATAGAAAACTCTAATTCAGTCTGTAAATTATCATGTGAACATGTTTTCTTTTGGTTCTTTTTCCAAAATCTTTGATTATTCATTCTTCACATTCCATCCTCATGCCAGCCTCTAACACGCCATTCATCTAGGGGGTTTTTATAATTTTTTGATAATGCTCCCCCTAAGACCATGCTAGGTCTAATTCCCAAATAAATCATCTATACCAAATGAGGGCATAGACACATCAGTAGTTTCAGGTTCTTCTTCCTCTTTCTTCTTCCATATCTTATTCATCTCATGCTTCATCTCTTCTTTGTCGATCTTCTTTACCAGTTCATTCTTCTCTACCGGAGAAGACTGCTTTCCTTTCTTACTTCTGTAATCCTTTGAGATATGTCCAAGTTTGTTACAATTATAGCAAACAACAATTTTCTAATTAGTCTGACCTCCATTACTTCTCAATCTACATTGATTTTCTTTGTGTCCAAATTTTTTATAGGTATAGCAGTATCCATTAAAAGATTGATTCATTCTACCTCCATTAAACCTGTTCATCATCACTTAACTGGTCATTCTCACCTAAGATCTGCATTCAGTAGCTTTATGTCAAAATTTATTACATCCAAAACATTGTGCAGAGAAAGAACTAGGAAACTTATTCATCCTGCTCCTACATTCTATTGCCTTGTGACCATATTAGGAAAAACAAATACCATTGAAAGATAGATACCTTTGTGCATTAGGCTATCTCACAGGCTATCTCCTTGCAAAATTTATTTTTTTCTTCCCTTTGTCCTGAGTCTTTTGATTTTCTTTATAACTTTCACCTACATCATTTCCCAAGCCACCTTTGTCTTTACTTGGTTTTTGTCCTGCCATCAATTCTCCAAGCTTGTCAAACTTGGATCTGAAATTATTCTCATAGATTTTTTCCTTCTCTAGTTCTACTCTCAAGTTTACTATCTCTTGTTCAAGTCTAGAGCATTCATCAGCCTTGTTCTACACTATTGTATTTAGACATTCTTCAATTCTCTTATTTTCTTCTACAAGCACTTTCAATCCAATTATCTCTTGTTTCAACTTCTCACTCACTTCTCTATGTCTTTCCTTGAATTTGTTTAATTGTTCCTTTAGCTTCTGGACACATTCATTTGCATCATCAAGATTTTATTTCAGATCTCTATTTTCATTTTCAACTTTTTCAAGATCCTCAAGTGCAGTTCGGAGTTCTTCTTTATCATCCATTTGATCAACCTTCAGGATCTACCATAAGCGGTTAAGCTCTACACCAAGGAACCAAAGCTCTGATACCAATTTTTAAAAAGGCGCGGGACAACTGAGAGGGAGGTGAATCAATTGTCACAAAATTCAAACTTACAACTTTAACACTTGTCAATTCCACCACCACACTATTCTATTAGTATGAACATGAAACACAAATAACATAAAGTAAAATCAATAGAATGAACACTAGATTTTTACGTGGAAAATCTAATGAGGGAAAAACCATGGTGAGGATTAACTCACAATATAAAGTAGTTCCAAAATTGAATGCATAAGGCTCACTACCAAGGGCTCACTGCCCTAAAAGGACTCACTGTTTAGATACAAAAGCTCACTTCTTACAAGGGAGGCTCACTACCTACAAAAAGATTCACAAAACAAAATTGGGCTTTATAGCCAAAAATGAACTAAAAAAGTGCACCTAACAAGTGTTGATACAGTTTCGGTGATACTCAATAGACTAACTTAACACACTTCATCATTTTTTATCTTCTTCACTTTCACATTCACAACTGCCTCATTGATCACACACACTTTTAATCTTCAACCTTGTCCAATATATATTCTTGATCTATCTGCAAGCATCAATTAGGCCGGCCTAATTAGATGCACTTCCTTGCTCACCAAAAATACCAACCTGTCAGCTTCAAGTATTCACAAAATCTTCCCAAATAGAAATTCAAATGCTTAATACGCTACATAATGTCGGCATAGACCTCAGATAGGTCGCACATATATCCGCATAACAAAATTAATTCACCATATCATGACTAATTCAAGAAGTTGTCCAGAAATAGGCTTCATTGCAAAAAGGTAATCAACAGAATAATGTCAATACACTATACAAGCATGGGGGCACACGAGATTCTGATCATACATTCCTTCAACATCCATAAATTGTTTCCCAAAATTGCAAGCAACAATTGTCAACTATGGAGGATTGCAGACTAGAATACCAGAGTGTGTAGCTTGAATACCAGTTCAGATACTGGACCAAAATACCAGATCAAGCACTGACTTAGAATTGCAATCACAACATGGTGACAATAATGACAACACAAAAGTGTAGAGATGATCATTCTTCTTCATTCTTCCAATAGGAATAACCTATATTCTCTTACTAAAACATTTCAACTATAGTAATCCAAACCAATTCATAATTCAGACATTCACAAACTTCCTTGTAAACCAAACTATAGCTATATAAGCTTGACTTAACATAGTTCATAGTAAAAAATAAATCACTCATTCCTACATATATAATATGCTAATATATTCCCCATATGTGAGTTTAATAATCAACTCAGCATCTTTCATACTTTTCATGAAGTAAATAAACACAATCATATAAACATCTAAATTCCTCTTTTAAAACACATAAAATAAAGCAATCTTTCCAACTTTAAAACAAATATTAAAACATAGTAGAAGACTAGCATGCATGTAATCAGATAGCTCCAATTGATAAAATAGGCTTCCTAGCACAACCTTCACTAAATATTTTGTAGATCCTTCCCTTGACCAATTCCCACAATGCAACTCTCATAAACCTCACTAACTCACTCTTAAAACCACACAAACTCTCAACTCAGTATTGTAGTAGAATAACACTCAAAAATTCAAAAAATAAGAATACAAGAATGTGTCCCAATGAAGAATATTACTCCCCTATTTATAAAAAAATATGAGCACTCTAAGGCTATAAAAATTCTCCCAATATTTCCACTTCTCACACACAAAGGTTCAACTCAGCTATGAAGATTCAAGGTGGCAGAATAAAAATGATGACTATTTGCTCAAACTTGGCCAGTTGCTTCAATTTCATGATAGCAGAGTGTTTTGATAAAAAATGTAAGGATAATGTTTCTATAGGTCGACCACTCCCAACCAACTTCATACTTGACTAATTCTCTAAATCCACTTGCCTTATTCACAAGAAATGAAATGAAAATCAAACTTCTAAAAGATGAGAATAATTCATAGTTTAGTGACACATATTTCCTCATGTGCCCTATTTTCTTGGCTACTATTTGTAAAGACCAGTTCAAAGTTTCTTTTATGTGTTGTAATTCATTCTCTCTTCACAATAGTTGACTAAGTTTTCTATACAATACTCATTCTACAGTTTGCTTTATTTCCATGTGCCATTTATAATAGCACTACCTTTGGTTTATATTTCCAACACTTTAAAACATTTGAAGCAATGTTTAATTTATGCACTATGATCAAATGTGATGTTTTTCCAATAGTTTTAGTGCCTTTATATTATGTATATAAGTTGCGCTTCATATATAATATATGGTGTTTTTTCAATGATATGCGCATAATAAAATTTTAGTGCTATATGAGATTATTAACATATATTAAATAAATATATATATATGTATATATATATTATATATATACATATACATAACATGTATATATGCTCTGGTTATAAATTGTATTGTTTATTCAAATACACATACATATTCACATATTCTATATATTAACCCATGCATATATATATATATATATATATATATATATATGTATGTATATATATCAATATACTCATATGGACGTTTCCTTTTCACTGATACATGTGCATATGTTAATATATATATGTATATATTCATATACTATATAAATATAAATATATATATATATATCACACTTTGATAATTAAACACATATATTTACATTCCTATCAATCAACATGTATACACGAAGTATATATATGTCTCATTTGTCTTATTGATATCCCCATCCATATGGGTAATTTGTTCATGAACATGTGTAAATACATCTATCTTTGTATACTCATGCACGTATTTACTCATGTGTATGAGTTTATCATAGATACACGCATATATACATATACATATATTTTATGTGGCATTCATCAAATTTGTAAGTTGCAAAATCATTAGAAGATAATTATGGAGATTTATTTCTTGAATTCTAAGTGCATGTAAAATTTTGTCTACATGATGTTTGATAAAAAAAATGAGTATAGTCATGCTTAATGTGTTTGTTGTCAATCTTTGTCTACATTTATGTCTAACTAAAACTTAATTATTTATCATTTATCTCTTTCAAACTTAATTTAGGGTAAACCCACAAAACTGGTTTACAATTCCAATGAGGAAGAAAAATTGCAAAAAATGACCCCATGCAAAAAAAGAAGGATTTTTGGCGTTCAAACGAACATTTGGTTCGAGCGAACCCAAAGGGAGTTCACTAGAACCCCCCTTCGAGTGAACCCATTAATTGTTGGGTCCCACATTTTCTAGGAGAAAAAGAAAAGGAAAGAGTTGTGGAAAGGGGTTCGCTCGAACCCTAGTTCAAGCGAACCTACAAGGAGGGTTTGCTCAAACCCACCCTTTCACCCCTTCTCCCCCTTTGGAACCAAAAAACTCCAGAATTTTTCCCTTTGAAGCTCAAGTTGAGGATGAAAATGGAGGAGACTTCACAAACCAAACTGGATGATAGTAGTCCTTGGAACGAGCTATCCAACAAATATAATTTTAATATGTTTTGGTTTTATTATGTATTTATTTTTTAGTTTGATTGAACATAGGTCTTTCATCAAAAATCAAGCTCTTTGTTCTGCACATGTGAAAAAATAGCAAATTATCAAAAAAAATTTGAAAAATATCAGTGCACTAGATATTGATGTCCTTGATCTAACAAAAAAAAAATGAATTTTGATATATACAAAAAAAGTTATGTTGTGTACGGTCCGCCTATTTCTGAATTGTAATTGGTTTGACTTCAAAACTTGATTAAGGAAAAAATATTCAATTAAACACTATGAAACCAATTGGAAGCACTACATATCGTAGTTACAAATCTAAATTAAAAAAAAAAAGAGTTTTATCATTCATGGAAAAAAAGCTATGTTGTATACGGTGAGCATCACTCTTTAAAAAGGTGTTTATTGAAAAAAACTAGTTTTTGAAGGAGATGGAAAAAGAAGTGCAATCTAATTCCAAAATTTTTGAAAAAAATATATTTAGAATCTATAGACAAAATGTCACAAATCACTAGTTTGCATCATCTTCAAATTCCTCATGGTTTAGCCGCTATAGGTGCCTAAAAGTGAAGATTTAGTTAGAAAAAAATAGTTTAGTGTCCAGTTTGGCCAAAAATTGTAAACCAGTATTGTGAGATCACCCATGTTTATATCCCATAGATTTAAATATAAACACATAAGGAATAAACTAACATAAGAAAAAAGACTCAATCAAATAACCTGAATTCAAAACATTCTCAACCAAGTTCATACATCATCTAAACCATACTCAAAACAAGGATAAGAACAACTTACCATTTCCCAAACTACTAACTCGACATTACTAAACTAGAGGTGGGTGTGTGAAAGCTCAGTTAGACTCATTAAGGGTTACCAGACCAAGTTCTTCTCCTGAGTGATACTCCCCCTCTCTTCCAGAGGATTGAATCTATCCCTACATCCAACTTAGCATATTGCAATAGTAGTTAGTTGAATCAATTACAACCATTTGCATCATATATTTCATAGATAAAAACATTATATAACATCAATTTGAATCAAACGTTCATTTATTATATTTTCAAGATTCATAAAGCATAAACACATACATTTAAAGCATTTTCAATCAAATTGGTAAAAGTAAATAAGTAATAGCACAATGGGGTGTAACATTTTCATTTCAGTTGAAGTTTGATTCATGGAAGTTTCATTTAGTTCCATATTCTTTTTCTTTAGAATGTTAAATGATGTATAGGATTAGCCAGAACTTTGAATTTTTTCACCTATCAAGCAAAATATAAGAGAATGTATCTATTATTTACAATGTATAAGTTAAACTGGCACAAGAGTATCTTAATTGCATTGTGTGGGATCACCCTCCTAGGTTTTGCAAAGCCGAAAGTGTAGAGGGAAAGTTATTACAACTTTCACCTATTCATTGGCCAATCCCTCTAGGTAGCTGACCATTGGAAATGGAAAATCCATAAGTTATATGTGAGATCGGCTTGGTATTTAAAAAATGCCAATAGGATGCACCCTTTCTTTTTACTTTTCCCTGATCTAGAAGTGCCTCAAAGAGGTTTTCACTAAGAGATCTTGAATTTTTTGCTTGCTTTCTATTTTTATGGTTGAGGTGTTCATCATCCCCAAAGTAGGTGCATTGATCAAGCTCACAAATAAAGCATAAATTATATTCTTCATCTAAACCCATGAATTGTATAAATGCCTCATCATTAGGGAGCATTTAAATAGGTGCAGAGGCTCACTGGTCCCAATAAAAAAGTTTTGGATGATGGAGTGGGAGGTGAATGATGAAGATGGAAGTAAAAAAAACTAAGGAGACATCCAAATCATTGTAAGAGAGTTTAATGAACTCATCCAAGATGTCTTCAATGATGATGGACTCTGTAATGAGATTGTTTGAAGTTATAGGTGACATTGTGGGTTTCTTTTTCTTAGTATCATATCCAAGTACTTGATGTTTTACATTATCCAATAACTCAATGGGTTGAAGTATACCTTGTTGATTCTCCCCTAGTCCTTTTCCTTGGCAATTGACTTTTTGATCCATTTGGTGGGTTGTGGGATAGGTCTCTTGGAATTATTCCAAGAGTGTAGAAGAGCTTTCAAGTTCCTCATGATATACCAATTGACTAATGTCTTCTTCAATCTATTCTAGTTCCAAAGTACCTAGAGACTGAAAGGTGGTGGATCCCATGTTTCTTTTGTGGCTTATTGTGGTTTTTTTGATGAGGATGGTCTTCCATAAGTGTGTGGAGAGGGGGGAATGGTGCCCACATTAATTGTAGTAATCATCTCATATTCTCCACAACCTCTATCAATGATTTTGACCTTTGCAAAGGTGGATTCGAGGGTGGTGGATGGAGTGGAAGATGTAAGGAGCATATTAGGATTCACATAAGAGGGGGATGAAGTTGCATTGGAAGGAGAAACTTAAATTCTAGGAAAATTTTAGGAATGGGAGAAGGT
>VDFB02123947.1:0-42967 GCA_007258455.2 Sequoia sempervirens | reverse complement strand
ATGCATAAATTATTGTTAAATCAATTATATCCTTAAGGTTCTTTGTATTATGACCCCTTAAGACATCCCCTTAAGACGTGGAGGTGGATTCACATATCCTATATATTATAACCCCTTAAGACATCCCCTTAAGACATTGTATTATGACCCCTTAAGACATCCCCTTAAGGCTTTGTATTATGACCCCTTAAGACATCCCCATAAGATGTTGTATTATGACCCCTTAAGACGTCCCCTTAAGACGTCGTATTAGGACCCCTTAAGACATCCCCTTAAGATGTATTATGACCCCTTAAGACATCCCCTTAAGACGTCGTATTAGGACCCCTTAAGACGTGTTGTATTAGCACATATCCTAAATATTATACTTAATCATATCATCTGATATGATGACTCACCCTAAAACTTATAATACTTGTTAATATTACTTAATATTTATGGTATTGTTTATTTCTTAAAATTTTATCCTTTCTGGTATATAAACGGATTGCTTTTGTTTGTAAATTATGATTTATTGACTAATTATTGATTGGCATGAATTGAATAAGTTCATTGACTAATTATCGCTAATTATTGAATGTACTATTAATTTCAACTTTAATTTCATATTTATATTTAATTTCACATTAATTATTGAATGTCCTATTAATTTCAACTTTAATTTCATATTTATATTTAATTTCACATTACTGTCCTATATTAATGTCTTGACTATGAACATAAAATGCATAAATGTACATGTGTAAATTAAAATTTCAAACAATTATTAAAGTCCATAATTTATGTAACATATTAAGTGCATGAAACCAATATATTAAGCACATGAAATTTAAAGTCAATCAGAGTACAACCCATGAACTAAAGTCCAACTAAGTACTTGAGCCATGAAATATAAAGTCCAACAGAGTACCTGAGAAACTAGAAATGTAGTCCATGAAATAAACAAATATAACCCATAAAATCATGTTTTTAGGTCATGTATTGTCTCTATAATCAAGAGACCTCTTCACGCCATGCAGACTATGCAGATGACCTAAAACACTCTGTACAAGAGAAAGATGAAATCAGATGTAAGACAATGAAAAATGATTTAATGACAATTTAATTTATAATTCATCATAAAATTAAATTACCATCATATCTGGGTCTAGATGCTCTAGTGCACCTGAAGCAACCTCTAAATTCTTTGAATCAATCTACATAAACAAGACAAAGAAAGTTGAAATTAGATGTATGTCTACAATTAAAAATTATTTAATTCAATTTAATTTATAATTTATCATATTTTAATTGTACCGTATTCTGAGGTTGTGCACCCTCTTCTCTAGGACCTGTTTGTACATGCTCAACTACAAGATGTGTCTCATGCTATAAAAGAAAAAGAATTTAAAACATGTATTAGCTCATATTATATATATATACAATTTGAAATTTAAAATTAAAGTTATATTCAAAATATATAATTTATAATTGACTTTAAATATAATAAAAATTTTAAATTACCATTTGATCTGGAACCTACTCTGCATGTCCTCCTAGAGGTGTAACTATGTCTGGGTCAGGGTTGAAATTCACACTAACAAAGTTCTACAAGATCAAATTTAAAGCATGCATACTTGAATTAGGTTAATATATATATATATATATATATATATTCAAGTTTTCACATTTTGTGTAGAATTTTTTTTAAACAACCTGAAATTAGAGGCCTCACGAGTAGCCGCAACATCTAATGTTTGCTCGATGCCCATTCTCATTGTGGTATCAACCTAGACATACATGTAGACATTTAATGATTATAATATGTACAAGTGTACATGCACATTTCATATATATTGAATTCAAAATTCATAATTGTAACTATACTAATGTAAATTAAACATTTTACAATATAAATGTACCTGCCCTTGATCTACGATGCCCGATAGTGGAGGAGTGCTTAACAACCCCTCAAGTGGAATCGACGTGGAAGTCGATTGACTTGCCTAAACCAACATAAATATTTTAAACATATATGTGATTCAATTATAAATTTAAAACTCAAGTTAAAAATCATTTCATATATAATTTTAAAAAATTAAATCAAAATACCCCATAAGGGTTGCCAAGTACGACTGGTGTTGATGTATGTACTCGTCGAACGGATGATTGCCCCATCGTTAGTTTCATTTGTACACCAAACAGTTTGATTGTTAAAATGTATTGAAAACTTTTCTTTGATATATACATTCATCAAAATTCTTATAAAATGTACGTGTAGATGCATATTTATACCTATGTCGCAGTGTCCTTAGGGTGATGGTCTGTTGTAAGAAAATATACAAATGAATTGGTGCGACCAGATGAACCACCAGAATCTCCATGTCCACTTGAACTAGGTGTGGATTGATCAAGTCCATAACATATTTGATGACAACTAGTACATACATGTGGGACGAGCCTCAACACTCTTGGAGTGGTGCTCAGACTAGCTCCATAAAACACTCATCCATCATCATCGTCTCTATGCTCCCTACCCACTATCGCAAAAGCATTTTGATCAAGGTCTCTTGCGAGTGTACTAAGGGATCCTAATGTCAAGACCATAGCTTGATGATGCACAAGTACGAGAATGAGAGGACCAGGAGAAGCAACAAGGGGTTGCACATGCATGGAGCGTTGGAGATCAACCCTTTCCCCTAACCTCTATTATGTCATGCCACCACCAACACCCTGAAATGATTTAAAATCAAAATAATCAGGCTTTTGCCCCATAACAAACTCTACATATAGTTTCCTCAAAAAATACAATGGGCACTCCCAATTAGCATGTTGTGGACTATCAAAAACCATATACCATCAATCCTAAAAATGTGCACTCATCTATGGATGTATGCACCACCTCATGGATATTCTAGATTTATTGGGAGGAATGGGTTGTCAAGTAACGGGGTCGAGAAAGTAGGGGGCAAGGTGGGATTTCGTTATTTTAAGGTCTAAAATTTGTTTATAAGAGAGACCATTAGCATAAAATTGTCTCATCTGTTCTCTGTCTCGTCAATGCCTATCTAGATCAGAATCAATGGTCCTGATGGCATCCACAATTTTTTGCATCGTAGATGCAAAACGTCTCATGTGTGGTGGAATCAATGCTTGACTCTGCATAGCATTGATTTCATCCTTTATGGATGCAACCTGATCATTTATGTGTGCTTGCAAGTGAGCCTCATTAGATGCAACAGGTGTTGGAGGTGGCATATTAGGTGGAGGGGGAGGTGGAGGTGGCTGAGGTGGTGGATTGATGATATCATCAATGTTAAAATCATCCATGATATGAGATATAAGTGTGCACCTGCATTAAATTATAGAAAATTAACATACAAACTTAAAAAATTACAAGAAATAGTTAAATTTGAAACGCACATGCAAATTTGTTTAAATAGGATGTGCATACATATATTAAGATCATATAAATTTGAAACACACATATACAATGATTGAACTTGAGCACATGCATACAAAATTCAAAATTTAACATGTACATACATTTAAAATAAAAAATACGATGCATAATTTGCATGCATACATCATTAAACTAAACTATGTACATACATGCAAATTTCAAAATTTAAGAACTATATGCAATTTTAATACATGTGTACATACTAAAAAGTAAACTTGAAACATTCACAAAAAGCTCATTTTATGTCTAACGCATATATATATATTACAATTTTCCAATAGGGGAAATCATGATCTAGTAGATAGTCATAAAATACATACTATTATAAATTCATCATTAAAAGTTCATAAATTCCACCAAATTCATAAATTCATGTCACTAAAAATATCCATCTAGAACCAAAATCATCAATTCATGTCACTAAAAATATCCATCTAGCCAAATTTATAAATTCATCACACAAAATATCCATCGAACCAAAATTCATAAATCCATAACTATTTAAGATCATTGTCTTAATTTAGAAACTATTGTGGCTCTCTATTGCATCTCTTCATTTCTTTATGTTTTCCTTTTCAGAATCGAAAGTTCTCCTCTCCTCTAGCCATTGTCAGTGCTCATCTAAGATCCCATCCATAGCCCTAACATCATCAACAATAGTTTGCATCCTAGATGCAATCATCCTCACAGGTGGTGTAACACATTCTTCATTTTGAATAATGTTGATTTGATCTTGGATGGTTCTAACATTGGAATTGATTTGTTCTTACAAATGAGCACCATCGATTTTAGGTGGTGGAGGTGGGGGGTTATGAGGTGGAGTGGGTGGAGGTGGAGGTGAAGGTGGTGGAGATGGATGGCGCGGAGGTGGATTGCGAATATTATTGAATCGATCCATGTGATCTCTAAGATATGAGTGATCCTGCATTAGATTTGTAATTTCAAAATGTAAGATACATGTTTAGGAAATACACTTAAACTATTCAATATAAATGGCCTAATTGAATACAAATGATAAAATATGTAAGCCTCATTTATGTCTAAGGCATGTTACTTGAATAAAAATACAATTAACTATTAATATAAGACAATTTATGAATGCTATAAGGTTTACAGTTTAGAGTTTAGGATTTAGGTTTTAGGGTAATAGGATGGATTAAGGGGATCTATGTAGTAAGTTCCTAGTACAAAATGAAATGGATTTTAAGTGAATAAAATTTGGTGAAGATGCCCAAGGCAACCAAATTTCATTAAGGTCTGAGGCAACTTCACCAAATTTTATTCACTTGATCCATGTCATTTTGTCCTAGGAACTTACTAGACATAGATCTCCTTAAGCCATCCTATCACCCTAAATCATAAATCGATCAACCTAAATCATGATTTATCTCATTCATATTATAATCTTGCACAATCTTATTATTGTTAAATTTGGTTTCCTTGGGAAACTTCACCAAATTTTGAGAACTTATTTGATCCCCTTAAGAAATGTCATATTAGGACCCCTTAAGAAAATGATTTACAATTTAGGGTGATAGGATGACTTAAGGGGATCTATGTATAGTGAGGTCCTAGGACAAAATGACATGGCTCAAGTGAATAAAATTTGGTGAAGTTTCCCAAGGCAACCAAATTTCATTAAGAGCCTAAGAAAAAATGATGGCTTTAGGGTTTAGGTTTAGAGTTTAGAGTTTAGGGTAATAGGATAGCTTAAGGGGATCTATGTAGTAAGATCCTATGAAAAAATTACATGGCTTAAGGGAATAAAATCTGGTGGAGTTGCCTAAGGCAACAACATTTCATTTTAAGGTCCTAGGACAAAATGAATTCTTTAGTGTTTAGGGTTTAGATTTTAGAGTTCATGGTTTAGGGTTTAGGGAACTTAGGGTGAATTTTTGGTGTCCCTTGGAATATAATGGACTTGCAAGTTAGTGAAGAAAATTTTCTTGTGGAACAGTTGATTGAGATAGCTCTTGTTTCAACTGACCAACCTAGATCATGATTTATCTCATTCATATTATAATCTTGCACAATCTTATTATTGTTAAATTTGGTTGCCTTGGGCAAATTCACCAAATTTTCAGAACTTCTTTGATCCCCTTAAGAAATGTCATATTAGGGCCCCTTAAGACATCAATTTAAGATTTAGGGTGATATGATGGCTTAAGGGGATCTATGTCTAGTGAGGTCCTAGGACAAAATGACATGGCTCAAGTGAATAAAATTTGGTGACGTTGCCCAAGGCAACCAAATTTCATTAAGGGCCTAGGAAAAAATGATGCCTTTAGGGTTTAGGGTTTAGGGTTTAGGGTAATAGGATGGCTTAAGGGGATCTTTGTAGTAAGGTCCTACGACAAAATGACATGGCTTAAGGGAATAAAATTTGGTGGAGTTTCCTAAGGCAACCAAATTTCATTTTAAGGCCCTAGGACAAAATGAATGCTTTAGTGTTAAGGGTTTAGATTTTAGAGTTCAGGGTTTAGGGTTTAGCGAACTTAGGGTGAAGTTTGGGTGGCCCTTGGAATAATGGACTTGCAAGTTAGCGCCTAGTTTATGAATATTTTTTATTTTATGAATAGATTGACTATTTTTCGTAATAGAAACACATAATTATGTATTATTAAGATTGAGTTTGATGTATATTTTAACTAGATATTTTTTTAATTGAATATAAGATTATTTTATTTAACATTTTTTTCATTAATATTTCACACTTAAATGAATTTTATGATATAAAATGTATAATATAAAATTAGTTAATGTTGAATCAAGTATTTTATTTTTGATTGTTTGGAATTGAAAGAACCTAAAAGAAAGAAAATAAAAAAATTTAGATTCTTTTAGTGTCTAGGTAATTAGAGCAAAAATTGAGATTTTAGACTAAACTAGAAGCCTAATTAACAAGTAATTGACTAGAATGAGGGTTAAGATTGTCAAAATACAACAAACAACACATGCAAACAAGAAATGGAAACAAGGCATGACTAAGAGAGATAAAAACATAAAATAGAAATGAATGTTGAATATTATCTAACTAAGTGACAATTGGAAATGGATTGTACACTTGGATTTACGAATTTGCTAACTAAAATTTTAAACAAACATTGATAAAATTTATGAATTGTAACTATTCTTTAACATATTGTTTTCTAATCTAATTATAATTTAACATTGAAACTAAAGTTTAACATATTGTTTTCTCCATACAATGCAAATGAAATTTAGAACATTTAAGCAATGCAAATGAATTTTCTTGAGCTCAAAATTAGGGTTTTCAAAATCAAAATGATTTGTTCGATTTCAATTTAGGATTTTAGCAAAAAAAATTGTTTCAATTCAATTTAGGGTTTTAATCTAAGCAGTTAGGGTTTTTAATGCAATTTTTTTGTTTCATTTCAAACTATGGTTTTCAAATCCATTTTTTTTAATTTGATTTGAATTCAGGGTTTCAAAAAGCTTGATTAGGGTTTCCAAATGCAATTTTTTTATTTCATTTCAATTTCTAGGGTTTTGAAATGCAATTTTTTTTGTTTCGTTTCAATTAGGGTTTTCAAATGCAATTTTTTTTTGTTCAATTGAAAAATTTAGGTTTCAAAAGCTAAATTTTGTTTCTAAAATACAATTCAAGGTTCATTTTTTCGTTTCTATTCAATATCTTCAGGTTTGATTACATTTTTTCATCTATTTCTACAATTCCTCATTTCTACTATTGCAAGAAATAAAATGCTTAAAACGTCAAATAAACTAAAAAAAACATGCTAAAATCAATTGTTTTATTGACAATCTCAATAAAAAATGAAAAAATGCTAAAAAATGGGGGTGGAGGTGTCCCTGGAGGCTGGTTTTTGGTGTTGTTGTCACCCACAAACTCAAGATCTCGTGCACAGTGAAAATGAAGTTTTATACGTCTTTAAAAAATAAATACCATTACAAAACAAGATCCCGATTTATATAAATCAGGATCCCGTTTCGTACTAATCGAGATCACGTTCCCTGTCCGTCGGTTCGGGACCCTTTAATAAACAGGATCTCGATTTGTAAAAAGCAGGATCCCATTTTACTTTTAGGCTTGGGATTCCGTTTATAAAAATTGGGATCCCATTTTTGCAATGTCGATTTCATTTTTTTGCCTAAGACAAAAACTTCCACATTTCATGGACTCAACTTTGTGCACTTACCCACCATCTATATCTCTTTATCTCTCCCTCTTCCTCTTCCTTTATATCTCTCTATCTCATCCTCTATATCTCTCTATCTCTATCTCCCTCTCTCTTTTTATTTATCTCTCCCTCTACCTATATCTCTCTATCTATTTGTCTCCCTCTTCCTCTCTCGCTTTATCTTCATCTCTACCTCTATTTTCCTCTCTCCCCCTTTATCTCTAGAAATGTCTCCCTCTCTCTATCCATCCATATATCTCCCTCTCTATCCCTTTATATTTATCTCTTCCATATATATATATCATTTCATCCTCTCTTTGTTTATCTCTCCCTCTCCTTCCCCTCCTCCTCCATCTCCATCTCCATCTCCATCTCTATCTTCCTATCTATCTCTATCCCCTTACCCCTCTCTCTCTCTCTCTCTCTCGATCTTCCCACCTCTATCTCTCCCTCTTTCTATCACTACCTCTCCCTATGTCTCCCCCTCTCTCCTTATTGCAAGCATAACATGAGCCTGTTGGTAATGGAGCATGATTATCTTCCTAATTCAAAGGTTTTATTTCAATCATGTTTGGATCCGTGTAAGTGGATGCATAGTTTATTTGAATCTATCACTTCTCCATTGAGTCCTTTGTTGAACAAACAAAATCTTTTGCTAAATGTCCTACCAATTGGCCTCATGTACTACATAAATGTATGCAAAAAATGGACCAAAATTTATCCTAATTGACCTTCCACACTTCTTCGGCATACCCATTGCACACTAAGGTGTTATTGCTAGTTTACCTATACTGAAAAGTGGAAACTAAGAAGGAAAAATGGTGAAGGCGGAAGGAACAACGATGATTGTTTCTATCATCTTGCATCAGGTTAGTGTAGTTTTGACTGTTGATTGCGAAATCAACCAGACATTGTTCATAGATGGAATGCCTTTGACGTAATAAGGCATCTAACATGGAAAAAACAATAGATAAATGTTATGATTTAACAATTTGAAAAATAATAAATTAAATAAAAAATAGCAAGTAGAACTGCAAGCACAAGCACTAGGATAGGCGAGAGTAGAGGAGGGTTTGTGAGCTTTGCTCTGAGAGCAAGTTAGGATGGATTAGGTGAAGAGGAAGATGCAAATGATTATGATGGGCTTGATGTTGAGTGTTGTGACCTAAAGGAGGGTGATGATAATGTTTCACTCATGGAGATGTGGTTGGAGGCCCAACAACGCATTCTTCCAGGGAACTCAATTTTTTTGTCACCTCCTTCATCTGGTTCTACCAATGATGATGTTTCCCTATTTTCGTTGTGGTTGGAGGCACTTAAAAGTGTTTCTTACATGCTTAGGTCTTCTACTAAGTTAGATTTTTTGTGTCTAGGTCATGCGACCTAGGGAATTCTCTCAAGAGGGGCTTTCTTCTGCTCTCTCCTAGGTACTCTATGGAGCTATGTATGGAGGCTTCCTTTGTTGATGGTGTGCCAAAGATTGTTGGTGAGAGTTTTTCTAGAGATTTTTTTTCTTTTTTTTTGTTATGCTCCTATTAAGGCTCCTAGATTGATGATGGCTATATTCTTGAGGAGTCAATTTTAGTTACCTCTAGCGGGTTTGAGGTTGGGAATTCAAATGTGCCCCTTTTTGCTTCTACTATGGTTGGTCCTCTGTCCCTTATCTCCAAGGACTAGGTCTCCTATCATTGTTGCTACTTCTATTTTTGTACATGGTGGATGTTTTAAAATCCAAAAACAAGGTTGTTGACAGTTCGACCTCCAAGTGGGTGAATACTCTTGTGAGAAAGTTTTTGGGTGCTAGGCCTAATGTGAATAGTTCAAATCTTGGACAAGAAGGAAATGTAATACCAAATGTGCACTAGAGATTTCTATTCCCCTATGGTTTATTCATCATCTCTTTCCCTCTTCTTGTTGACTGTATTTAAACATTGAATGTTGGCCCTTCGTTTCTTGGAAAATCAAGCCTCTTCCTTATGAAGTGGGAACCTAGTTTGGATCTTAGCAAAATGGGTTTTGGAAAAGTCCTAGTATGGTTCAAACTTCCTAGCCTACTATTGGAGTTTTGGGATGAAGAGGTGTAGACTACCATTATCTGATCTTTGGGTGATCTCATTATTATTGATGATGTTACTAGATCTAGAAAGTGTTTCGTCTTTGCTAGATTTTGTGTTAACATTGTTGTTGGCAAGAAACTCCCTTCTTTATATACACTCTCTTGAAAACTTGGAGGTCAAATTCAACACATTGATTACAAGGGGACCCTTGTGATCTATTGCAAGTGTCACAAGATGGGCCATGACATAGTTGTTTGTGGCTTTTCCATGAGGGTTCATCATCATCCTTAGATCTAACAAGCTCATTATGCCTACATTGTCCCCTCATTGGTGTTGGGTGACGTGGGTCCTTTTGTGGATAATAAGTCTTCTAACAATTACTCTTCTTTGTATCTCAATTGTAATGGTTTAATTGAGGAAACAATTTGTGTTCCTCCTTTTGGCTCCATGTCCTCTTGGAAGGAAAATGGTCCTCTTCTTTGAGTTTAGGGGACATTTTGAAAAAGAATTGAAATGCAAATTTGCTGAGTCATTTTGGATTTAAACCACCATAGGCAATGATCCAACTCCTTGAAGGGTCCTTGCCTTTGCTTTTTCATCCCCTTGTGTGTGGCTTTATGGTTTGTTTGTGTGTCTGGTCCTATTTTTGGGGCATTTGGTGGTCCCTACTGGTTTTATTCTCCTCTTTTGTGTTGTAGGCTTTTGTCTCACTTCTTGTGAGACTCACTTTGTTCACCTTCATGAATACTTTATATGGGTCCAGGCCCTTCCCGTGTTTGCCTTAATCAAAACAATAGATACATGTTATTCAATAGTTAATGTCAGTCATCCATTCATACCTTAGCCTTATTAAAATATCTCACCAAAATCTTACATTCTTCCAGATCATTTGTACAAAGATGTTGCTATAACTCGCTCTCTCAATTTAGTCAATTTGTATAATGCAACAATCATATTTCAACAATTACTCTGTTTCTTTTTTTTCCATGGATACCAAGTTGAAAAAAATAAGCACAAATATTATAAAAACTAAATCGTAATGCTCTCAAAAACACCAAAATATATTATTATTAATGCTCATTCAAAATCCTCTACAATGTATTATATAAATTTCCCAAATTATCATGTGGGAAAGTAACTCGCAACTAACACAAAACTAACTTAACATTATAATTACTAACACTAAATCATTAGGGGAGAGGGCCCAGTAGTCGTGCACCCTATCTTCGCGCTTCTAATTATCCTACGTCAAAATTTCAAATCACTCCCAATTTTTTACAGCTTACTTGGCAAGTTTTTTGCTTATAACTAAGGTTTCAGGGCCACATTAGCATATATTTTGTCAAGGTGTCCAAAAAGGCCCCAAAAAATAGTGAGACCAATACTCGTGCATTACATCATGAGTAGTTGAGCGCTAATGTGGTATCACATGATTGGTTGCTTTTTAGATCAAAAGCATACATTTTGTTTAATTATGGGTAGTCAAATCACAACTATTGGGTATTATAATCACGATTGAGTGCGTGACTATTGGACCCCGCACGACTACTGGGCCCTCTCCCCTAAGATGACTTTATTACAATATGCAAACTTTAATTTTCAACATATTCAATATTTAGACTTTTTATTATATTTTATACAAGAGTAGATTTATGAAGCCAGCTAACTCCTAGACAAAATGCACGTATATACATACAAAAACGCAGACAAAATGCACGTATATACATACAAAAACGCATGAAACCATACATAGAAACATACATAGAAACATACATGACATGAATGTGGGGCCCAACGCAAGTTGCAAGCCAAAGTCGCCGGCCAAAGGCTATCCAGCCCCCAAAACAGCATGGGCATCGGATGCCTATGCCTCTCATACTCTGGTGGTCCGTGCAACCAACCGTGTGCTGCAGGTTTTTTATTTTACGTGCCATTTACGGGACTGTGTGCTGCAGGTTTGTTTTTGTTTTATGTGCCCATTTACTTTTTTACAATGATTTTTTATTATCTTTTTACTTTTAAGTTTCAAAATTAAATGTGTCCATAATTTTTATTTTACATTTGATTTTTTTTCTTTAAATATAATATAATGTTTTTTTCTTTTAGATTTAGATTTTTTTATATGATATAATATTTTTATTTGTATTACATTATAATGTAATACAAATAAAAATATTATATTATATAGAATAAAAACTTAAATTTATAAATATATTTTAAATATATAATTTTACAATATATATTAATATAATTATATTTATATACAAAATATTATATCTATTTATTATATTATAATATATATTTATAATATTACATAATCTATAATATATTTAAACATTAAATAAATATTATATATTAAAAATATAATGTAATAGAAATATAAATATTATATTATATAGAATAAAAACTTAAATTTATAAGTATATTTTAAATATATAATTTTACAATATATATTAATATAATTATATTTATATAAAAAAATTATATATATTTATTACATTATAATTTTAATATATAATATTACATAATCTATAATATATTTAAACATTATATTAAATTATTAAAAAAATAATTAAATGATTTTATATTCTTTTTTTAGCTGTTTATTTTTAAGTTTCAAAATTAAATGTGTATAATTTTTATTTTATATTTGAATTTTTTTTTTCTTTCAGTATATTATAATGTTTAATATATTATAGATAATGTAATATTATATATTTAAAATATAATGTAATAAATATTAGAATATACTATAGATTGATATGATAATATTATAGGGGTGCCGGTCCTAGCTCAGTTGGTTAAGGTGTTCCCTGCAGGGCGCCCACCATGGATTCGACTCTCGGGCGTTCCCGTGGTACCGGTTGGTGTGTCACGCCAGCACTAGCACTGCAGATCACGGTAAAAAAATAAAAAATAAAAATGATAATATTATAATTTATATAATTATATGTAATGTTTATATATTACATATTATTAGAATATTATGTTTATAGGAAAAAATCTAAATTTATAAATACAAATATAAATATTACATTATATATATATTTTAGATTTTTTTCTATATAATATAATATTTTTATTTTTATTACATAATCTATAATATATTTAAACATTATAGATTTATTATATATTACATTATATAATGTTTAACTATATTATAGATTATGTAATAAAAATAAAAATATTATATTATATAGAAAAAAATCTAAAATATATATATAATGTAATATTTATATTTGTATTTATAAATTTAGATTTTTTCCTATAAACATAATATTCTAATAATATGTAATGTATAAACATTACATATAATTATATAAATTATAATATTATCATATTTATTTTTTATTTTTTTACCGTGACCGGCAGTGCTAGTGCTGGCGGGACACACCAACCAGTACCACGAGAGCGCCGAAGATTCGAACCCATGGTGGGCACCCTGCAGGGAACACCTATGATATAATATTAGCTCTAAATGAACCTTAGATCTATCATAACCCTAGCTATAACCTTAACCTTAAATGAACCCTAGATCTACCATAACCCTAGCTATAACCTAACTGTAACCCTAACACTAATCCTCATCCTTATGCTAGCATTAATCCTAATACTAACATTAAATCCAACCCTAATTCTAATTCTACGTCTAACCCTAACCATAATGCTAATCTTGATTCTAACTCCAACCCTAACACTAACCCTAATTGTAATCCTAATTCTATTTATATCCCTAACTTTAATCCTAATTCTAACCCTAACCCCAACCCTAACTCTAACTATAACCCTAAATAATTTAAAGTCTTACACATTGCATCGTGAATAAAAAAACCAAGGGTAGGAGAGCATAAGAGTTAAAAGGAGCAGTAAATAGGATTAAATCACAAAAGAAATTGGATGGAAAAAATAGACTAATTATATATAGAGAAATGAAAAAAGAAAGTGTAGGTTTAAACTTAATTGAAAAAAAATGGTTCACAACCCTTCATAATTTAATGATATATTTTAATTAAACTAATATGTTTCCATTTATAACATGATATACTAATACATTATATTAGTGTGATTAAAACTTGCACATAGTTAAATCAAAAGCACTTTTACACTTGAGATGTTAAAAATAAAACATTATGAACTTTGATTAATTAGATCAATGAAACACAATTTATAAATTTATTAAACATATTTTTGAATACATATTTTTTAGTATATTTAATGATCCATATAAACACAAAACATATAATTAGGTCAAGATAGTTACCGACTTATTATTCAAAAATAATTAATGTTAATTTTTCTTATTTTAAAACATGGTGATTACATATATTTTTAGTAGATTAACAAGTATTCTCTTTAAAAATGTAAATAAAATTCAATTAATATTATAATTAGATTATTTTGTTACTCATAAGTTATTTTACTTTTTACTTTAGAGTGATTATTTGATTTTATTTATATCATAGGTGCCTCCACAAATATATCTCTCGCGCACATTACATTTATTTTTTAAATATAGATATGTTAATATATAAATATATTAGAGAAAAAAAAAACCTAAATTTATAAATATATTATATATCACATTTATTACAATATATAAAATATATTTTAAATATATAATTTTACAATATATATTAATATAATTATATTTATATAAAAACTTATTATATATGTTTATCACATTATATTATACTAACAAGTAAAAAACCAAATCTAAAATAAAAATAAAATTATACAAACTTAAAAAAAAATATAAAATCATTTAAAAGGAGTATATGGGCACATAAAACAAAAAATCAGAGAAATCCCTGCAGCACACGGTTAAATGCGCACGGCTGTCAGGGTATGTAGAGGCATGGCATCCAATGCCCCCATGCTGTTTGGCACTGTCTATAGAGGCGATAATTTGCACCGGCGAGCATGGATGGGCATCCGATGGCCTGCCTTTCCTGACATACCTGCCGTAGCACAGCCTCCTCTGGGTTCCTCGTTTCTCTCCACCCGTGCATGTCAGACAGTACCCGTCAGAAAAAAAATATTAAAATTAACGGAAAGCACGGCAATGCACAGGCACGTTTTTAAAAAATGCAACCCTTACGTTTTAAAATTACTGCCGCTTCAATATATATTTTAAAAAATTAAAATCAGAAATAATTTTTAAGTAAATTTAAAGTAAAAACAAAGTAATTAAAATAAAATAATTGAAGTTAAAATAAATAAATAAATAATATAATTGATTATTAATATTTATTATTATAATTTGTATATATATATATATTATTTACATTTATATTTATATTTATATAATTATAAAACATAATATACTATGTATTTTATTAAATATTATGTATATTATTATAATAATGATACTATAATGCATTTTAACTATATAATATAAAATAAAAATATATAAATAAAGAATATTATTATATGTAAATTTTACAATAATACAATTTATAAAATTTACATATAATAATATCCTTTTTTTAGTAAATTTAAAGTAAAAACAAAGTAATTAAAATAAAAATAAATAAATAACATAATTGATTATTAATATTTATTATTATAATTTTTATATATATAATATTTATAAAGTAAAAATAAAGTAATTTTTAAATAATTTTGAATTTAAATAAATAAATAAATTATATATATATATATATATATATATATATATATTAGTAGTATGTAAACTAAAAATATTATTATATGTAAATTTAAAGTAAAAACAAAGTAATTAAAATAAAATAATTAAAGTTAAAATAAATAAATAAATAATATAATTGATTATTAAAATTTATTATTATAATTTGTATATATATAATATTTACATTTATATTTATATAATTATAAAACATAATATACTATTTATTTTATTATATATTATGTATATTATTATAATAATGATACTATAATGCATTTTAATTATATAATATAAAATAAAAATATATAAATAAAGAATATTATTATATGTAAATTTTACAATAATACAATTTATAAAATTTACATATAATAATATCCTTTTTTTAGTAAATTTAAAGTAAAAATAAAGTAATTAAAATAAAAATAAATAAATAACATAATTGATTATTATAATTTTTATATATATAATATTTATATTTATATAGTTATTAAAAATGCAACCCTTGAATTTTAAAAACTTAATATCATAAATAATTTTTTCAGTAAATTTAAAGTAAAAACAAAGTAATTTTGTCAAGGTTAAGGTTCAATTAGGGTTAACCTTGACAAAATTATTTTCTTTTTACTTTAAATTTACTAAAAAAAGGATATTATTATATGTAAATTTTATAAATTGTATTATTGTAAAATTTACATATAATAATATTCTTTATTTATATATTTTTATTTTATATTATATAGTTAAAATGCATTATAGTATCATTATTATAATAATATACATAATATTTAATAAAATACATAGTATATTATGTTTTATAATTATATAAATATAAATATAAATGTAAATATATATATATATACAAATTATAATAATAAATATTAATAATCAATTATATTATTTATTTATTTA
Source organism: Sequoia sempervirens (assembly GCA_007258455.2). Classification (NCBI taxonomy): domain Eukaryota; kingdom Viridiplantae; phylum Streptophyta; class Pinopsida; order Cupressales; family Cupressaceae; genus Sequoia; species Sequoia sempervirens. Next base: position 26,755 of record VDFB02123947.1, on the reverse strand, counting down.
TTTTAACTTCAATTATTTTATTTTAATTACTTTGTTTTTACTTTAAATTTACTTAAAAATTATTTCTGATTTTAATTTTTTAAAATATATATTTAAGCGGCAGTAATTTTAAAACGTAAGGGTTGCATTTTTTAAAAACGTGCCTGTGCATTGCCGTGCTTTCCGTTAATTTTAATATTTTTTTTCTGACGGGTACTGTCTGACATGCACGGGTGGAGAGAAACGAGGAACCCAGAGGAGGCTGGGCTACGGCAGGTATGTCAGGAATGGCAGGCCATCGGATGCCCATCCATGCTCGCCGGTGCAAATTATCGCCTCTATAGACAGTGCCATGCTGTTTTGGGGGCTGGATAGCCTTTGCCAAGTCGCCGGAGGCAAGCGGAGTCACGGGAGGTAAACGGACGCAAACGGAAATGGACGAAGGACGGGTGTTTGAAAAGTTTAAACTAAAAGCGGGAGTTTTTGAAACGCTACTGCCGTGCCAACTGCGGCCACATTGTCCACCAGCCAAATGCATTTTCGTACCATGGCGTTGGAAATGCTTGAACCCCTTCACAGTCGCGTGCACCAGCCAAACGATGCATTTCAAACGATTTCAACCCTCCATAGTCGCGTGCAGTAAACACTTGAAGCCCAAAAGGATCTCTCTTTTACCTGCTCATGACTGGGTCGATCGAATGGATGGATTTTCAACTGCTCTCGGATCAAGTTCGATCCATCAATGCCTCTCTTTTCACCCTTGCTCTCCTGAAACACCCTCTCTGAAACTTTGTGATCGCTCGAATCCTCTGGGGTAATCTAATCTGAATGCATCTTGGAGAAGCGAAGGAAATCAAGCTATAATTTGTGTGAATATCTGTATCAAGAATCCCCGTGTCCATGGGCTTGGATGGGCGTTCATCAGCGACCCTTCCTTCCCAGATAGGTAGTGTTCTCCGTCTGTGGGACCTTCGACCTTGGCAACCAATCGGCATAAACTTCTTCAAAAGAAAATAGAAGATATAAAAGCCCATTTGAACTTTAAGACCTACCAAACATATTTTTGCAAGTTCGTGGTTTGCTATAGCAATGGGTATTTCAGTTGTTTCACATATTGTATCTGCGCTAAACCATATGTCAGTGATAGTAATCATGGCCATTGTGATGATAGTAATCATGGCCATTGTGATCATTTTTACGATTCTCTTAAAAGTCTTCTGTATCGATTCTTGCTATGCTTGAAGTGCGACCTCAAGAAGGAGAAATGGATTTTATTATCCAAACAATGATTTCCCAACTGTGGAAAGCATCGGTTTAGAGAAAGAGACTCTTGATGCTCTGTCTATAGCTGAATATAAACCACAGAATATGAATGATGATCTCGAATGTGTAGTGTGCCTATCTAAATTTGAAGAGAATGAGAAAATTAGGGTTTTTCCCAACTGTAACCATAGCTTTCATACAGAGTGCATATATATGTGGTTGCATTCCCACACTAGTTGTCCTCTTTGCAGGCAAAGGGTGCCATCGAATAGATCTCCCACTGTAACGAGTTCATGCCTGGTGAGAGAAGCCATTTCCTCAAATATGGATACTACAAGTGTGAGCCCTTTTCGTTGGCATCTGATGAGAGGGAAAATAAGCTATAGAGCAGTGCAACGCTTAAACTCAGTAAGTGGATTAATGTTAATGAACCAGGTTTTGACTCATCAAGGAGTGTATGATGGAAGGCCAGTGCTACACACTGCTATTGGCATTGGACCATACTATTCTAAACAAGGAGTATTCCTCCCACTTCTCTCCCTCTTATTCCACCAATATCTTCCTCAGTTTCCCTTGTGTGTCATGTATCTATAGATATTGGAAAGTTTTTTTTTTTTTTTTTTTTTCGGATAATTCTAGGGGAATTCTTGCAACTAGATATAGAAGTAATGTGCCCTCTTGGCTAAAGGTAAAGAAATGAATCCAATCAAAAGCCCTCTTTACTTTTATCTTATTATTTGGATTCGAACTGCTAGTACTCACAAGATTTATTGTAGTCTTTAAAATCTCATTTTCTTTCTTATCTTGTTTAGGAATGTGATTTTTTCTTAGAAGATGGCCTTCCCAAGATGCACTTTCTCCATGAATAGAAGGGAAAAAGAAAGTTGTGGGATTCACAAAAAAGGGTTTGCAACAAATACCCAAGCTTTGTGGGAACATTTAAATACATGTCTAATATTATTGGTCCCAGACGTATTCATGGTTGTAATGCTATTTATTTTCATTGTATTGATCTTACTACATACTTCATTCATCCCAAATGGGTCCATCTACACATTTCATGTGAATAGAACATTGCATCACCTTGCTAATTGGTACAATTCAAATTATTTTCTTGTGCACTCTCTATATAAATGTCATTGGTCATGACTTGAAGGTGGTTTTTTTTTATAGCTAGCTCTAAAAGATATTTTTTGTTAATATTGGTGAAGCTTACTAGCACATTGTGAAGAGCATTGTATCACGAATCAACTTAAAATATTATAATTTATACATTGGTTATATTTGTGATTCATTAAAGGTTGAGGTCTCATGCTGTAAGCCCTTGAAGCAAGATAGTGAATGTAATTATATGAATCTGGTTTTGCATTTCCATTTTCTCATTGCATATGCTCCTTCCTCAACTTCTCAAGAGTAGGAAGAATCTCTTAAGTGAATGCATTATCTATTATCATTCTTCTAAACCATTTGTCACCATCCCCCTCCATCATAACAACCCAAAAACATTATCCCTATCCCTCCTCCATCCTATAAATTCATTTTTAGTGCCTATGTCCCATAATCTACCATCACAGACCATCACAGATCTCCCCCTCCTAAGTCCATTTTGGGTCCTTCTATCCCTTCTACCCTACCACTCCATATCTCCCTCCTCCATCCATCTTCCACCACCATTCCATTCCTCCATTCCACTACCACCACTTGCTATCTCCCTCCTTCCCTCTTTCTCTCCCTCCCTCTATCCCTCCCACCCTACCACTTCCTATCACCCTCCTTCCCCCCCTCTCTCTCCTTCCCTCTCCCCTTTCCTCTATTATGATCTAGTGATAACTAATTTTCAAATCTATCTTGGTAAAATAGTTTATGCCACTCAAATAGTTTATGCCTCCAGTTCTGCATTTCTATTTTCCCATTGCACATAGTGCACATGTTCCTACCTTAACTTCTCAAGAGTAAGAAGAATCTCTTTAGTCAATACATTATCTATCTCATTCACTTTGGTTTGCTTTTTTTCAAATTTTTTTAGAACAAGCACAATCATACAACCCATTGAGCTTTCCATCATTTAGTTTTGAACAAGAACAATGAAAAACTTAGAACCCACTCTATTTTCTAACATGCCATTAATTTATTTTTCTATCATATGAGGAAATTGAAACATAATTTTTACTCTAAGTAATAGTTGTGGTAAACTTTAAAGGTTCCTTTCATTACATTCATACTCTCTAAATAAGGAAAAAGTTTTCAAATGTTACAATAATTGTAGATTGGAAAACGCTAGTTGTTATGAAACCTACAACCTACATAGTGTTGTAAAACTCTCTACACATAACAATCCAATTTGTTAGTCACTTCTTGCGTCAATTTGATTAGTTTTATGTATCCCCTACCTACAACTCCTCCCCGATATCTCCACACTTGAGCTTAGAACAAGAACAATCATATCACTCACAACCCACTGTGTTTTCCAACCTGCGATTATATTTGCAATAGTTGGAAGTGTTGAAACTATATCAAAACAATGGAAAAATAAAATTTTCCAACTTGTGATTAATTTCAATTTCTTCATATGATAGAGAAAAAAATGCTCAAAATAATTGCAGGTTGGAAAACATAGTGGGTTTTGAGGTATTTCATTTTTTACATTCAAATCTATGTGGTCAAGAGCAAGGGGAGGATTTGTAGGTGGGGGATACATAAATCTATCCACATTAATATGAGGGGTGACTAACCAATCAGGTTGTTACCTGTAGAGGATTTGACAACAACACGTGGGTTGTAGGTTTCATAACACAGTCCACTGTTTTCCAATCTGCAATTGTTTTAATGAAAACCTTTTCTTATTTAGATAGTATGAATGTAATGAAAGACAATTTAAAAATTTACCAAAATTGTTCCTTAGAGTAAAAATTGCATTTCAATTTCCTCATTTGATGGAAAAAATTGCACAAAATAATTGCAAGTTGGAAAAACACAGTGGGTTGTGAGTGATTGCATTCTTCTTGTTTTAAGGTCAAGGGTGGAGATATAGTGCAAGAATTTCAAGTGGGGGATACATAAAACTAGCCAAATTTACCTAAGGGATAACTAACCAATTGGGTTGTTACCTATAGAGGGTTTTACAATAGTATGTGGGTTGCAGGTTTCATAACACCCAGTGTTTTCCAACTTGCAATTGTTGTTTAATGAAAACCTTTTCTTTTTTAGAGAGTATGGATGAATGAAAGGAACTTTCAAAATTTACCACAAATTTTACTTAGAGTAAAAATTGTGTTTCAATTTCTGCATATGATGGAAAAAGAAATGTACAAAATAATTGCAGGTTGGAAAACACAATGGGTTGTGAGTGATTTCATAATGCTTATTCCAATGTCAAGGGTGGAGTGATTGCGGAGGATTTACAAGTGGGGGATACATACAACTAATCAAATTGACCTAAGGGGTGACTAACCAATTGGGTTTTTATGTGTAGAGGGTTTTGCAACATTATGTGGGTTGCAAGTTTCATAACACCTAGTATTTTCCAACCTGCAATCAACCTTCAGCTTTTGAATTGCCTTAGATTCTTGCAAATGCTCTTTTTCTAATGTCTCCATGCGCCCTTCTTCATAAGAAACGCCTTCCATTTTTGTCTAAATATTTTCTCAACTTCATGTCTTTAGATTGCATCTCTCTCTCAACAACATTAGCCTCCTTTTCTTTTGATGATAAACTCGTATTCTTATCTTTTACTTCCTTTTCTAATTGGTTAATTTTAGTTTTCTTATAAATCCTACTCATAACACCACACATCTAATAACAATGATATTTCTAGACTTGAATTAAAACAAGACAAAATACACATTGAATATCATGTAATCTAGAAAAATATCTCATAGGTATAACTCTTGAACAATAAATAATTAACAATGCTTATGAAGAGTCAAGCAGATGATAAATCCCAATAAATAAGTTAGAGAGAGGTGATTCATTGATCATGAAAATAGTTTTGTTAAATAGTGATGGTATTGATAAAGAACTAGTACAAAGGAGAAGTCTCTTCATAAATATATAAAAGACTAAAAATAAGTTCTATATATTCAACATGAACAATGGTAGTAAAGATATTTTAGTGCCAAAAGAGATGGTTGATAAGTTAAAATTGAAAAGGCTAAAATATGGGTAGGTGCATAAAGTTGGGTTACACTTTTGTGGCCAACTCCTTTTTTTTTTTGAAAATGACATAACGCGAGCGCGTTATAACGCGCTCGCGTTATGTCATTTTAAAAGAATTTTTTTTTTTGAAAGTGATTCATTTTCTGTTGTTTGTTTTTCTGCTCTACCTGCAGCCAAAAACCCTCATTTTCATGCTCATGTTCTAGGAGGAGGCATTCTACAAAATTCGTCAACAACAGTTGCTTTTTCTTTGCAAAGATGGCACCACGACAACAAAGAGGTGCAGGAGGTAAGTCTTGTTTGCTATTTGTTTTGAATTTCTTAGTTTCAAGTTGATTTTGTTTATTTTAGGTTAGATTTGATTTTTTTTTAATTTGTAGGAGATGCAAATGATCATGCAAATCCTCAAAATCCTCAACAAGAAGAACATGAAAATCTTCAACAACAAAATCCTCAACAAAATCAACCTCCCCCACCAATCACTCAACACCCTCCTGGCACTCAACAAAATTTGAGGAGTGAAATTGAGAACAACAAAAAACAAATTGAGGATCTTATTAGTAGGTTGAGTGATCCAAATGCTTCAACCACAGAAAGAATGACCCTATCAAATTCAATGAAAGAGATGTTAAAAAATGTAGATTCAATAACCCAACAAATAACAGGATGGCAAGATAGGAGGTAGGCAGCTAGGGAATATTATGCAAATAAATTATCATATAAACAAGTAAAAGATTTAAAAATTACTAAAGGTGATTTGTGCTTTTTATTCATTGACCCTAGAACAAATCAAAATCTTAGCCTCAATGTGAAGAGGTTTCCTATTCATTGGTGCCACCACCAAGAGATTAGGAACCATTTTTATGATAGGTGGTACTTGGTCTTTGATTACCCACCGTGCAACAATTGTGAAGTCCCCCAATATTTTCTTAGGAAACTATATGTAGTGAGTTCTTATTGAACCAAATCCAAAATTATTTTGATATGAAAGAGTTCTAGGGGAGAGGTGGGGGATCAGCTCAGGATAGGACCAGTGCACAACCGGATCCTACGTGACAAGGGAGATAACCACTCGATAGGCCGTCTCGTGAGCACATTGTTATGCCTACCATTGCAAAGGAGAGTGCCGACATAGAGACATTGTAGGCGGTCAACACTTTGACCCAGAGTTTCATCCATCATACTAGCCCTATTGTACAATGCCATCCAGGGGAGTCTTTGGGTGGTGGCCTTCGAACCCATGTGTGTCAATCTTGCAGGGTGACTTGTTCATATGACCCCACCGACACTTAGGAGGTTGCTACGTAGGATCAGTATGCTACTACGCAGGATCTGTATGTTGCTACAGGGATGGAGAGGATGGCTGACATTTTGCATCATGCATATGGGATTGATAGTCAGGTAAAAGTCAGCATGTTCATTGAATTTAATTTATTAAATTTTTATTCTGAAATGTAAGATTAACTAATTTAGTTTTATTATTTTAATAAAATTGCAGGGTCACAGTGTTGAGACTGGATAGACCAGTCCTCCACCTACTTATTTTTGCAGTACACCTATCAGTGGGGTATGTAACTCTAAACAATTATAATTTTATTACATGTTAATAACATTGTTTTATGAATGGTATTTTAATATGTGATTTTGGATGTTGAGAAGGATAATGTTGAGGTTTCAAGCAAACACCTCCTAGTGCTAGTGGATTTAATCAAATGTACACCGAGGTAATAGAATAAATATAACTTAACTAATGAATTCTACTTAATAGATTTGTGTAGTTTATATTCATATTGTTGGTTACGTTGCATTACACATCATTCAAACTCAAAGCATTACTTCAAATTCCATAACTAATAACTAGATGTTGATAGATGACAAAATTTCAACTGTATAATATAGTTGTTTAGAAATTCAACATAAGCAACATGATGAAATTACTTCACATGGAGGCATGTGCTTGCAAAGGTGCACCAACACGACAAACTATGGATGCTTGGAAAAAATATATATGAAACCATAATAGTAAGCAATAGCATAGATAAGGCAGTTATTGATGCAGAGCATCATATCAAAATACTCAATCATCAGGGTACATCTGATGCAGAGAATCCAATAAACACCATCAACATCATTTCTTCAAGGGATTTCAATCCCAAATAGAATCAAGAGAAGATCAAATATAATTTCATCAGAAATCTACTTTTCATTCAACCAAAATCCACTCAAATTCTCTTAGCCATTCCATAGGCCACCATTCACCATTCCACTAATCAATATTCCAATTGACTCATTAAAAGCAAAAAGCATATTAGAAAAATTTGACTTAATCAATTAGATTCACATCATTCTCAGCCACCATAAAAACAACATAAACCTGATTATTGACACTTGAACAATTCATCCTTTCATTTATTCACCAAGGCAACAAATCAACTAAACCATACCTCACTGTTATCAATCCATTATCAAGCACTGTACTCACCATATTTTGACTGCAGTAGCCTATTTACAGGTTACAAACTCCTGCTACAACAAAATCTTGATTATCATCTTGTGGTTAATCTCCAATTTGCTCAAAAGGCTTCATAATACTCACCCATCCAACCATCAAAGTCACCAAACCTGTCTTATACACCTTAACCAAATTTAGTAACATCAATCATATCATTAGTTTGATAGTAACCAAGCACTCAATATCATCCTTTCCACTGCTTAAACAAACATCTTTGTTTTGATCAGACAATATCATATTCCTCTAGTAGGTTTGTCAACCATTGAATCATGTAGTTACATTCCTATCTCAAAGCTTATTAAAAAATTCAATGCACATTTAAAAACACTTTCTAATACATCACAACAGATCAAAGTTATTAGACATTTGACATAAAGAAAATCATCAGATTTCAGACTGTCCTTTGAAGAAAGGCTAGTAGATTAGGCCTGTTTTACAAAGGAGACCCCTTCAAAACCATTCCAAATCACTCAAAACCTCAAAATATTCTTCAATAATGTATTATAACTCAATATTTCACCATTTATAGGGATTAAAAACCATGAAAATGTTCTGATCCAATAAACCCTCATTTATAGGGTGTAAAAGCACAAATCAAGGAGGGTTTTGTGAAAAATACTCTTGCAAACCTCTATTTCTTTGGCCACCACCTGGAACATGATTTTTTATGTTTTCCAAGACCTTCTACATCATTTCCAAGCCTTTTCAAGATTTCTTTATTCATGACCCATGACTGTAGCATCACTTTGTGTAGGAAAATCCTTTATTTTCCAATGTAGCAGCAACTCCACCATGGTATTCTTGCCTTTCCCTACACTTACAATCATCAAAACATGCAAAAAATCCTAACATTAACCTACTCCACCAATTTAATTGACCTACATTGGTGGAGTAGTGAAGAAAAACCCTATTGGACTCTCAAACTTGCTTGTAAAAGGACTCTATCGGGCATTGAAAACTTCCTTTTATTCATTTTTTTCCTAAAACTAACCTTCCAATTATTGAAATTGGAAGCTAAATCCTCTTTACATGTATTCACACTATTATTTAACTTTGGGTGTTCCTAAATTATCAACACAAGAAAACAAAACAATGGAGTAGTGCTGCAAACTCAGAAACAGGGAATTTTTATTTCAAAATCTAATTACAAGAACACAAAATTTTGATTTTTCTCACCTTTATATTCCTTTTAAAGATATTTCCTTTTCCATAACTTTCTTTCCATCGGTTGAAACTACCCCTTTTAACCCTTAATATCCCTGATTTCCTTGTTTTTGTCAATTTAACAACTTTTAATAATATTACATTATTGCATTGTTTGCATTTTCCCACTTTGACCACTTAGAACTTACCCATAACCTTAAATACATTCAAATAAGACCTCATATGACCTTGAACATGCACTTTACATCATTTTTCCATGACCTTTTGTGATTGACTCAATACAAATTTGAACACTCATCCCTTTTGCAAAATTGAAAAGTATTTGATGACCTAGGTGCTCTTGCACCAACATCTGACCCAATTGAATCAGGAGAAGATCAAATTGAATAAGTAACTAGAATTTCTTTCTCTTTTCATCAAAAATCACATTTTTTCATTTGTAAACCACAAGGCAACAACAAGCCAACTCATTTCAATACTTATTCTTATCATCCTCAAGCTTCAAACATCTTATTTATCAACAAAAATGACTAATCCGTGCACAAGAAACCTAATTAGAGTCACTAAACAATCCACTCTTTCATCATTCACCAAGGCACCCTTCCACTCAATTTGCTTTAGCTAGGAAAAATAGTAAGCATGATAATAAAAAATATATAGTTTAATACTTGTACTCAAAAAAAAATTCATTAGATCTCATACATTATAAGTCATGTGACATGGATCACTATTGTAACTTTTTTGTGATTGAATAATTTGTTGTTTTATTTTCAGATGTTGGTTGTGGAAACACCTCCAAATGTTGCGAGGGCAATGGATATCGATGTTTCATCCGCTATACAATCCTCGATGGCTCTGATAGGGGAGGTATGAGGAAAATTACTAAATTTCAATTTACATTCGTTATTATAGATGTTAGTTCTAGTGGAAAATCAAACCATTATTGATTTGTAGTTTAATTCGTATTTGGATGGTTTATACAGGGCTTGAGCATGCCTCAACATTGGCGTGCAAATATTTCCATCATGGAGAGTGATCGTGAGATGGCCGTAAGTGATTATTTTGTTAAATGTATCATTTTTTATAATGTAATTTCTATATATTAATGTCTTTACTTCTTATTGTAGCAGTTAAAACTTCACTAGGAGCACTCCTCAAGCACAACATAAACGAGTGACGGACTTATCGCCATCGGATCACCCAACAAAGGGAAATAATTTATTTCCAAAGCATGGAGAGAAATGAATTTTGATTCTAGAGCCCTTTGTTGTATGCCTAGACATGGCAATTTTGTACATATTTTGTATTTGATATATTTGACATTGTATGCAGGCCTATATGGAATTCTCAAGCCTATATGGCTATTTTGTAACTATATTTTATACTTATATCAACATATATTGATTTATGCGTACATGGCTATTTGGTTAATACAAATCTTTTTTATCGATATTTGGTGTCCATATTTGAACTGAGAATTTATGACACATCTGTAGAGAAACAGAGGAATACTACAAACTAAAACACATTACACTTTTGTTCTCACTAACTTGATGTACTCTCCAACATCTCTCTTCTTTCATGCGAAGAGTTAGAACTACTTGGCCATGCATTTGCATCATTCAAGAAGTTTTGCTCTTTTTGACAATGTCAAAACCATGGCTGCATACAGATTAGGAAAAAGAATTTTCCTTTTAGATTAGCAATGCATGGAAGTTTCAAAAAGTATCCTTGATATTACAAAAACATATGTGTTTATACCATAGCAGCAAAAATATTTTGGGGAAAAAATCGGCAAACCAAAAGTATAAGATTTTTTGAAAAAATGGGGAAAAAGTCTAGAATTTTTTTTTTTTAAATCATTTAAAAAAAAAGGTAAAAAAAGTAGAACAAGAGATAAAAACTTGTTTTAAAAAATTTAAAGGCATTTCCATAGCATAGAGATATAGAGAGCAAAATAAAATAAAGAGTTTAACTAATAAATTGTAAAAAATAGATTTTTGTAGTTTATATTCATATCGTTGATTACATTGCATTGCACATCTTTCAAACTCAAAGCATTGCTTCACATTGCATAACTAATAACTAGATGTTGATAGATGAAAAAATTTTAATTACAATATAGTATTTACAAAGTCAACCCTAAGGTTATGCAATTACTTTGAACATTGCATAACTAATAACTAGGAGCAGCTACTAATTGCATTTGCTTGTCATGGCATTCTATGAGACCACATTTCTTTGAGGCATTTTTTTCAAGCAGTTCAAGCCTTGGCCTATACTACCACATTTTTTGATACATGTCTACCAAAACATTTTTGTCAAATAGTTCAACTGCCTTGTTGCTATGGCTGAAGCCTAAAACAAGTGCTTTCGAACAAGCTATGGATGCTTGGAAAAAATATATCAAAGCATAATAGTAAGCAATGTATCATAGACAGGAGTGAACTCTTTGAAAAAATGCCTCAAAGAAATGAGGTCTCATGTGATGGAATGCCATGACAATCAAATGCTTTTGTGTCATGGCATTCCATCACCATGAGACCTCATTTCTTTGAGGCATTTTTTCAAGAGTTCACACCTTGTCTATGCTAACACATTTTCATACATGTCTATCAAAGCATTTTATCAAATAGTTCATTGCCTTGCTGCTGTGGCTAAAATCCTAAAAAGTGCTTTCAACAAGCTATGGATGCGTGGAAAAAAATCTATCATAGCATAATAGTAAGCAATAGCATAGACAAGGCAATGAATTTTTTGAAAAAAATTCTTCAAAGAAATGTGGTCTCATGGTGATGGAATTCCATGACAAGCAAATTTCTATGGATTTTCATGGCATTCCATCACCATAAGACCACATTTCTTTGAGGAATTTTTTCAAATAGTTCACTGCCTTGTCTATGCTACCACATTTTTCATACATGTTTACCAAAGCATTTTATCAAATAGTTCACCTCCTTGTTGCTATGGATAAAAGCCTAAAATAGGTGCTTCCAAACAAGCTATGGATGCTTGGTAAAAATCTATCAAAGCATAATAATAAGCAATAGCATAGACAAGGCAGCGAACTGTTTGAAAAAAAGCCTCAAAGAAATGTGGTCTCAATGGCGATGGAATGCAATGAAAATCCATAGCAATTTGCTTGTCATGGCATTCGTCATGCCATTCCAGCACCATGAAACCACATTTCTTTGAGGCAATTTTTCAAAAAATTCACTACCTTGTCTATGCTACTACATTTTTCATACATGTCTACCAAAGCATTTTATCAAACAATTCACTACCTTGCTGCTATGGCGAAAGTCTAAAAAAAGTACTTTGAACAAGCTATGGATGCTTGGAAAAAATCTATCAAAGCATAATTTAGTAAGCAAAAAGCTATGGTCTCATGGTTTTTTTTCACGCGAAAATCAACATGATTTTATTCACATTTTTTTGCAGGTTATAAACACATTTTTTTTGGCAATTTTGTTGTTTTAAATGAAATTCAAGTTTATGGTGGTTTTTTTGTTTATATGATGATATGTGATGTTCTAATCCTAATTCATGCTTCTAGGTTGCATAGATATATATTTTGTTTTTACATGTTTTTTGTACCAAGAACCTAAAACGAATTGAACCCCCCTCCAAATTTTTTTGGCCAAACCGGTGAACCGAACCCCCAAACCTGAACCTCAAAACCTATTCCAACACTCTTCATTTTTCCTACAAAAACTTAATTCACCACCAAATTATGTTTCCCCTTGACTTTACCCACGTTTACTCCCTCAAACCTCTCTTTTTCATTCAAAACCCCTATTTTCCCAACTAGGACATTTCATACCATAACATACTTTTGACCTCCCCTATCCTTGCAGACCTTTTGAACACATCAAACTCCATAATCTCACCCTATTTCCAACCTATTCTAACTTATTTTCAAGCAATTTCTTCTTTTCACCTCTTCTAGCCTTTCTTTTAAGGGGCTTCAATTTTGAATTTTCAATAGGGGCAGCATTAGTAATCTCTTCCAATGCCCTTACTAATGCTATTTTATTATTCCTACTCCCTATCCTACTTACATCAGGCCCATATCACTGAGACACAACCTGAACAATAGGTGGAATGGCCTATTTCAACATACTACACTTAAACCCTTAAGGGATCGATCCAATTGAACGTAGCTCAGAGTGATTCCGCATGTTTGGGTGAGAAAGAGGACCATGCCTAGTGTGAACATGCCTATTCAGACGCATTGGAAAGGTTTATTTGGTCACACGAGTTGCAGAACGAAAGTTTCACCACTTTGCAACTTTCCACTACTTCCATTTGACACTTTTTCTATCAACTAAAATCTGGACACCACGGGAAAACCACTCCGAGATAACGAAAACCAAGAAAGGTTATTATAGAGGGGCCCAATGAAATCTCATGGGATCAGGTGAGAAGTTTCTAAGCATCACGGTGTTTGAGAAACCTCATGTTGAAGTTTGTAGCCATTTTTCCCTTTGGACCCTTAAGGGATAGATTCAGTTGTACGTAGCTCGGAGCGATTCCGCGTGTTTGGGTGCGAAAGAGGACCATGCCTAGAATAAACATGCCTATTTGGACGCGTTGGAATAGTCCGTTTGGTCACACGAGTTGCAGAATGAAAGTTGCACCACTTTGCAACTTTCGACTACTTCCATTTGACACTTTTTCATCAACTGATAACTAGACACCATGGGAAAACCACTTTGAGATAATGAAAAATGAGAGAGGTTATTGTAGAGGAGCCCAACGTGATCCCATTGGATTAGACGAAAATTTTCTAAGCATCACGGTGTCCGAGTAACCTCATGCTGAAGTTTGCAACCATTTTTCCCTTTGGACCCTTAAGGGATCGATCCGGTTGAATGTAGCTCGAAGCAATTCTGCGTATTTGGGTGTGAAAGAGGACCATGCCTAGCATAAACATGCCTATTCAGATGTGTTGGAACAGTCCATTTGGTCACACGAGTTGTAGAATGAAAGTTACACCACTTTGCAACTTTCCACTGCTTTCATTTCACACTTTTTCCATCAACTGAAAACTGGACACCATGGGAAAACCACTCTGATATAATGAAAACCAAGAGAGGTTATTGTAGAGGGGCCCAACATGATCCCATGGGATTATACAAGAATTTTCTAAGCACCATGGTGTCCGAGTAACCTCATGTTGAAGTTTGTAGCCATTTTTCCCTGTGGACCCTTAAGGGATCGATCTGGTTGAACATAGCTCGGAGCGATTCCGCGTGTTTGGGTACGAAAGAGGACCATTCCTAGTGTAAAAATGCCTATTCAAACACATTGAAACAGTCTGTTTGGTCACACAAGTTGCAGAAAGAAAGTTGCACCACTTTGCAACTTTCCACTGCTTCCATTTGACACTGTTTTCATCAACTAAAAACTGGACACCACGGGAAAACCACTCCGAGATAACAAAAAATGAGAGAGTCTATTGTAGAGGGTCCAACATGATCCCATTAGATCAGATGAGAAGTTTCTAAGTGTCACGGTGTTCGAGTAACCTCATGCTGAAGTTTGCAGGCATTTTTCCCTTTGGACCCTTAAGGGATCTATCCGGTTAAACGCAGCTTGAAGTGATTCCACGTGTTTAGGTGCGAAAGAGGACCATGCCTAGTGTAAAAATTCCTATTCGAACGTGTTGGAATAGTCCATTCGGTCACACGAGTTGCAGAACGAAAGTTGCACCACCTTGCAACTTTCCACTACTTCCATTTGACACTTTTTCCATCAACTAAAAATTGGACACCACGGGAAAACCACTCTAAGATAACAAAAAATAGAGAGAAATTATTGTAGAGGGGCCCAACACAATGCCATAGGATCAGACAAAAAATTTCTAAGCATCACGGTGTCTGAGTAACCTCATGCTAAAGTTTGTATTTATTTTGCCCTTTGGACCCTTCAGGGATCGATCCGATTGAACATAGCTCGGAGCAATTCTGTGTGTTTGGGTGCGAAAGAGAACCATGCCTAGCATAAAAATTCCTATTCAGATGCTTTGGAATAGTCTGTTTGGTCACACGATTTGCAGAACGAAAGTTGCACCACCTTGCAACTTTCCATTGCTTCCATTTGACACTTTTTCCATCAACTAAAAACTAGACACCATGGGAAAACCACTCTGATATATTGAAAATCAAGAGATGTTATTGTAGAGGGGCCCAACGCAATCCCATAGGATCAAACGATAAGTTTCTAAGAATCACGGTGTCCGAGTAATGTCATGTTGAAGTTTACAGCCATTTTTCCTTTTGGACCCTTAAGGGATCGATCCGATTGAACAAAAGGTCTATACTCTAAACTTATCCAAACCTTACCAACTCTTGAGGCAGCAATTTTAAGGTGTCAAAACTTCAAAATCCACAATTAGATCTCAATTATACCACTGTACAATGGGTAAACCACAAAACCGTCTATTGTAACCTAAACCCTAGTGGTTTATTGAAAATGATACTTCCAAAGCTAACCACAACCTAAAAATTACTCAAAAAATTTTGTGATACCCTACACAAGCTCAAACAATCATAAAATAATGCTTCCCTACACAAAAACACAATTTGACTCTTCAAAACCACCATTTTTTTAAAAGAAAACTCACTTTTACACATGGATTTCACACCCATCTCACTTTCAGACCCCCCCAACACTAACACATCATTCCCACACCTTAATAATGTTAGTGAAGACTCATTCCTCGGGTTACAGAGGGTACAGAAAGAGGAATGGGTCAAAAATCTATTTTTATTGACTCAAAACCTTCAAATGTACAAGTTCGGGTTGGGTTTAGTAAATTGATGATATTCTACTCCTCATTTTCCTTGATGAACAAATCCTACTGAATGGTGCTCCTACACAAATCATACATTGACCTTCTTGTCCCTCCTAAATTTTGGACCACATCCATTATCTCCACATAAAACTCGGCATCCTTGGTCTTCTTGGTTCCCATGCCTTGATATGGTTATGCAAATGAAAATGAAGCAAAGTAATCATCTCCTTCTCCGTTGGCTAGAAGAATGCATGCTTAATGTTTTGATACATGATATCAGCTCTCTCATCTACTCTCATGGTTGAATACCGAAATCTAGTATGGTGTGCCTCAAGAGTTCCAGTCATCTTTCTTCCTCTTCCACCAAATGCTGGCCCGATCCACACATCTGCCAGGCTAATTGACTTTGTTTTTGAAAGTTGAAGTTTCTCCTAAGTCACCAGTGTTGCTCTATCTACCTTTTCAGACTCTTTCATTGCTTCAGATCATCTCTAGGATTTAATAATGTGTACCACATGTGGTTGATGTGCTTTGAATCCTTGCATCTAAAGGAAATTTCCTCAACATAAATACTGCTAGGGAATTTCAATGTTGCCATTGTAGTTGGTATTAAAGTCGGTACCTGCTACATTGAAAATTATCCTTATATAAGAATTCTCTCCATCTTGTTGGCTTGTAACACTCTTGATGGTGGCTACATGAAATCTGATTTTGATTCCTCTTCTACATTAGAGGGAACTCATATATCCTTGTTCTAACTCTTCTGAATTATCAAAATCAAAATCACTAGATTCCATATTCAAAAATTCCCAACCACCATCTTCAATAAATTGGCCACCAGTTCAAGTTGATTATGCTTTCATAATACTTTATATCCATGGAGTTCAACCATTCTTTCATGCCATCAAGTGAAGATTGAGGAATGGCGTCAATGCGGAGTACATCCCGCTTGAAGTCTTTCAAAATAATAGCCATATCAAATTCCTTTTGCCCAAGTCATAATCTCTCAAGGTTAACAATCATACATTGACCTTCTTTCCCCTCTTAAATTTTGGACCACATCCATTACCTCCACATAAAACTTGACATCCTTGGTCTTCTTGGTTCCCATGCCTTGATATGGTTATGCAAATGAAAATGAGGCAAAGTAATCACCTCCTTCTCCGCTAGCTGGAAGAATGTATGCTTAATGTTTTGATACATGATATCAACTCTCTCTTCTGCTCTCATGGATGAATATTGAAATCTAGTATGGTGGGCCTCTAGAGTTTCAGTCATCTTTATTCCTCTTCCACCAAATGTTGGCCCAATCCACACATCTGCGAGCCTAATTAGCTTTGTTTTTTGAAAGCTGAAGTTTCTCCTGAGTCACCAATGTAGCTCTCTGCCTTTTCAGACTCTTTCATTGCTACAAATCATCTTTGGGATTTAATCATCTATACCACATGGTTGAAATGCTTTGAATCCTTGCATCTAAAGGAAATTTCCTTTACATAAATATTGCTAGGGAATTTTAATGTTGCCATTGTAGTTGGTATTAAAGTTGGTACCTGCAACATGAAGAGTGATTCTAATTCCTCTTCTACATTAGAGGGTTCATATCCTTGATCTGGCTCTTCTGAATTATCAGAATCAAAATCACTAGCTTCCATATTCAAAAATTCCTAACCAACATATTCAATAAATTTATTTGGATCATCAGTAATAGTCTTCAAAATTGGCTACTAGTACAAGTTCATTCTACTTTCATAATACTTTGTAATCATGGAGTTCAGCCATTCCTTGATTCCATCAAGTGAAGATTGAGGAATGGCATCAATGCGAAGTACATACCACTTGAAGTCTTTGAAAGAAATAGCCATATCAAATTCCTTTTGCCCAAGTCCTACTCTCTCAAGGTTAACAATCTCAATCTCACTAATAGTGATTACTAAGAAAGGTAATTCCACCAACTCTACCAAATAGTTTACCATAAGAATAATAAAATCAGAGGCTTTGAAAGGAACTCCATGAAAACCAAGCTCTCTAAATGGCACATATCAAAGTCTAGTTCAAAATATTTTAGATGAGGCTACTCCCATAGATCTCTTACTTGCTTGACAAATCCTTGAAACTGTGTATTGATTTTATTTTTCCTGTCCCTCTCTTGTTGTTCTTCCTCAATTTCATCAAGATCATACATTGACCTTCTTGCCCCTCCTAAATTTTGGACCACATCCATTACCTCCACATAAAACTGGACATCTTCTTGGTTCCCATGCCTTGATATGCTTATGCAAATGAAAATGAAGCAAAGTAATCATCTCCTTCTTCGTTGATTGGAAGAATGCATGCTTAATGTTTTGATACATGATATCAACTCTCTCTTCTACTCTCATGGTTCAATACCAAAATCTAGTATGGTGGGCCTCTAGAGTTCTAGTCATCTTTCTTCCTCTTCCACCAAATGCTTGCCCGATCCAAACATCTGCCAACCTAATTGACTTTGTTTTTGAAAGTTGAATGTTGCAAGAGCACCCACACCTCACCCTCAATTTGTGATTGTATGATGGTAAATTGGGAGGACAGTTGGTAAATGTTATTATGTTGAGGTCTTTTTGTCTTGAATAAGGTCTAATAGACCAATCTTTTATGTACTTTGGGAATTAGTAGGTTAGGGTGGACAAATGTGCAAAAGCACTCTTGAATTAAATAATTGTTGATATTTCCATAAAGGAAAATTATGTAAAAATTAGGTGGGAGTGCAGAGAAAGAGCCTAAAATTCATGTTATAAGGGTTTCTAAGTGGTCCTAGGCCTTTAGAATAATAAATTTGCATCAATAAAGCTTATTAAGTAAAATCATTGTTAAATACTAGTATTTGTAGGCTTAATAAGGGTTTGGTGGTTCAAAGGTAGTTATGGGCATTGAAGGGAGATGATTATCATTTGAAATGTATTAAAATCATCATTCAAGCTTGAATGGGGGTTCAATCAATAGTTTTTTTGAAGATTGGTGCTCTTCACAACGCCTAAAATTATGGAATTTCAACATTTTTCTGAGTTTTTTAGTTTCTTTTCTCTGTGTACGGCCCAGTACAGGCCTCTTATGAATAGAAATTAATGAAAAATTGTGGTGGTAGGTATTAATCTATATTTCAATCTATTTTGATACACCTTTTGTTTTTTTAGTGAAAGGAAAATCCATTTTTCTTTATTCAGCCTGTACAGACCAGTAGGGTCTGAGTTTACTTTAATTTTTGTGATGGAGACCTTCCTCCTACTGTGTTGAATTGTGACTCAGAGGAAAGGTTTACAATGTGTTTTTTTCAAGTTTCCTTAACTCTTTTAATAATGGTAAGGCTTTTATAGGGCTGGTGATGTTGTTTTAGGCTGAGAATGTGAGATTTTAGCTTGAAATGGAGGAACCAAAGTGATGCTTTTAATATCTACTGAGTCTAAAGGCCAGGTGAAGGTTTATTATGTGTGTGCAGACCCTAAAAAACTTGTTTGATGCTTTGGTGAGGTTTGGAAGGCCTTGGAGTTGTGAGATGCTAAAAACCCTAGGTATTTGTTAGGAAATTGAGGGTTTTAAGAAATTATGGCTTAGAGGTTGTGTTCTTTTCTAAAACCTATGGAATTGGGAGTTTTGTGACCTATTTTATGACTTTCCAAGAGCTTGTGGGGTTATAAGAAGTTTAAAGAGCAGTTTGTTTGTAAAATAGGGCTAATTTTGTAGCCTTTTTATAGGGCAATTTGAAGGATCTCCAAGAAATTGCAAAGAAACATTGTATGTCTGGCTTGGGAATGGTGTTGGGGGTTTGAGTAGATGCTATAATGATGACGAGATGGTCATTGAGAGGCATTCTCTAAAATTTAAGCCAAATTGTTGAGTTTGGAAGCCTTTTTGTTGGTAGTTGTTCCAAGATGGCCAAATGAAATAACAAAGGTTGTTGATTTACTAAAATCTTATTTGTTTGAGTCTTCTCCACATTGACTTAGCATCACTAAATTTTCTCCTGAGTCACCAGTGTATCTCTCTCTTCCTTTTCAAACTTTCATTGCTACAGATCATCTCTGGGATTTAATCATTTGTACCACATGGTTGATGTGCTTTGAATCCTTGCATCTAAAAGAAATTTCATCAACATAAATACTCCCACTCTCTAAAGGTTAACAATCTCAATCTCACTAATAGTACATTTACAACCATATTCAAATATTTTCCTTCAAAAGGCTACAAATTCAAATATTGACTTAAATAGCCTTCAAGAGGCTTTAAATAGCCTTTACAAATGATTCTACATCTTTCCAATCATGCCTAATTGTTCTTTTTATAACTAACATGACTTATTACATTATAAATCAATTGTGGATGTGTTATGACCTTATTCAATTGACAAAAATCAAAACACAAAACTAACTTAAAAGATTTCCATGAACCAAATTTTCTCAATAACCTTGGTGCCCCTACACCAAATTTCATTATTTCAATAAATGTCATTACAAGTAAATCTCATTACATTGCCTTAGGTACTCTGTTCTCACAGATATTTTACAATGTCACTCATACATTTGAGATTCTCTTATAATATCTACATCATAGGTTCTCATTTAGAGGTTAACTTCAAATGAGAAACTTGAGATTCCCTCACAAAGCTTCACACACTCTTTTATAATGGCTTGGAATAAAAATTGGGATTTGTCAAGATCATCAAAATAAGGATATGTTGCATTGCTTTTTTGGTTGAGATTCTCTTCGATGGCTCCAAAATCAACATTTTTTGCAAGGAGAGACCAATCAATTTTTACTAGTTTAGTTACAGATAGGAAAAGTAAAAGAATAAAAAGAAACAACTCATGTCCAAAATGGAAATGAAATGAAAATAGATGGAAGGAACTTACAGATAGGAATGGCAGTCTCTCAACTTAGTCACTCCTACTCATACATCTTCACTGTGAGTTACAAGATACCTATTGCACACAACACCTCTCATGAATCTAGAATATCTTGAAATTTGAGATGCTCCTATAATGTCTACATCATAGGTGCTCATGATAAGGTTAACTTCAAATGAATAACTTGAAATTCCCTCACCAAGCTTCGTACGCACTTTTGTAATGGCTGAAAATCATAATTGAGATTTGTCAAGATCATCAAAATAAGGATGTTGCATTGCTTTTATGCCTGAGATTATCTTAGATGGCTCATAAATCTGCATTTTCTGCAAGGGGGCACCATTCAATGTTTACCAGGTTACTTACAGATACACAAAGTAAAATAAGACATAATAGCATTGGCATCAAACAAATTACCGTGGATACAAGTATAAATTAATAAGAACCATTGTGCATATACTTACAAATTAATCCAATGAACCATTCAGATCTGCTCTACTCTTTATTGTGTCAAGTATTGCCTCATGTCAAACTCATTGACCTTCTACAAGGTCTTGTTCAAAGGTCTACCCCCATATTTGCTCAAATGAACATTGGATGCCACAAAAAGGTTCGAGTAATGAAGAATCTTATGATGCGTGTCAAAGTCCTCAAACAACCAATGTTTAACACTCTTATGTGGGTACCTTCTAAGCCACGTTCTAGTAACAACAACTAATCCTGTAGGGTATTCGATGTTTTCTCCATCTATAACTGGGGCTTCCAATTTCTTTTTAGCCTCAAGTACACTACACAAGTAATAGTCTGTTCCCTCTTCGTTTTCTTCATTTGCAATAACTACATAAACATGCCCTGCATTGATATATGCATAAAATCACTTGAAATTAGTCAACATTACGAATACAGTACAAAGTAAGATAACAATATGGAATTTCAAAAACTAAGCAAGTAGATATATTACCTAGTTGAACTAGATCGGATACGTGGTCAAAGTCGGTTGATGATTCCATCTATGTTAGTTCCAATGTTGTCGGAGGGAAATATGTGTGAAGTGGGCTAAGATAACTTGTCAACCATTTTTCAACCCACTCCTCTGACTCACAATCATTCCAGGCTTGCATTGTACATGAAGAACAAAAGCATGCCATCTTACACGTATCGATACTCCATGAACCTGCATTTGAGCCAAGGAAAGAGTGTAGCTCACTTGATCTTGTTAGTGTACAAAAATCCTCATATGATGCAATGTTAGTATCATCCATCAACCAAAAATATATATGAATTGAATACGTACCTTCATTACCTGGACCCATCGAAGCATTACACCACTCAACAATTGAACTTACATCTGTCAACTTTGCACTATCTTTATACTTTAACTCTTCTTGTGCTAATGCTCTTTTCACGCATGCTCCTGCACCATCATGCTCCCCCTTTCCATGCTCGGCCTCACAAAATTTCCACATATGTTGAACACCTATAGTGAGATGCATCCTGCACAACCAGTAGAACATGCGCGTGTTCTTGAACTGTGCTGCATAGTTATCCGACCATATTATATGCCGACTATATGCTATGCCCCTTCGAGCCAAATCACTATAGAACATCTAGAAGCAACCTTGCACGAACTCTGGAGAATGTGTACGATCATCACTAATATAAAATTGATACTCCCTCAATACCTTCCTTTGGTCCTCTATACTATCAGCTGCACGAATGAATGTTATGTGCACAAATATCGAAACTTGTGTGGAGTTGTAATATTGTGACTGCAGCTCACACTATGGCTATAGAGTGTAGTTCTCTATAAATTCAACCACTGATAATATGCTTCCAACTGGAAAGGTGTCCTTGCATAGCTTGAATTGCATGTCCAACCATCGGGCTCTATGGGTATGCCTTGCATACTCATACAGTAGATTCTCACAAAACATGGACATAAACTGATACACTGGAATCTTCTCAATAACCAAATCACACCTTTTTACTTGAGACCCATCTTTTGCAGCATATTCCACTATTTTATACTTCCCGAAATCTACTAGTTTATGTCCCACCTCATCTGTGCTTTCCATATGTTGACATACTGGCATTCGTTGCAAGCTAGCACAACACTCGCATGAACCATCCAAGCATGTTGTCCTATAGAATATTTGGCCATCCTTTATTTGACATAAAAAAAATTTATAAGAACTCTCTTGAAGATTTTGGTGGGGCTTCTATGCCACAATCGTGCAAAACATCGTTAGTATGCAAATCTAAACATATAGAACGATAAACATCATAATGGTTAGCGAATTCAATATGTTGTCTATAGCAAAAAGTAGTGCGTGTGTGATTTATCTTAACATAAAAATGTTTAAGAATTTCAAAAAATCTTTGAGAAATACTAATTTGAGGATAAGCATTTTGAAATTTATGAAAAAATTGGGTTTGAGTTGTATCCAAAAAATGCTTTGGATGTGGCTCACGGTTCCGACTATCGATTCTCCTTCTTACGACATCCCTTTGATTCGGAGATGGCCTTGTATTATTCTTCCAATAATATTCAATTAGTGTTCTCAATGCTTCAACAACTTTTTTATCTTTATGTGGCAGTCTTCCTGAGAATGCCCATAATTCATTTGAATCTGTGCCCTCAATTCTTTGCTGCCTTTGAATGGCTTTTGATAAAGTTTTTCTGCTAATTCCCATTTGTTCACTTATCTTTTTAATGAGACGAGATCTCTTTGTTTGATAGCTTACCAAAGTTGATGTAATGACACAATGGGTGACATTACTATCCTTTGAGTGTGATGTCTTACCCACACTCTCATAAGCATCCATTAGATTCTTCATAATAGTGTTTTCACTTGATGCATTCAATGTTCTCAACCCAAGAGTCTTCATGATGTTTCTATACTTTAAACCCCGCATCATTTTAACAAATAGTTTACATCTTCCGGTCTCATTTAGCCTTTCAAAGAACATTTTCCAAATCTTATAAGCATATCTTCTACAAGTGCATTCTGGAATCTTACCTTCCATGTGCTACAAAATATCCTCATCAATATTAATCAAAAACTTTGGCTTTCTACGCAAAATTCTAGGTGGTGTTCTCTTAGGTACATACATCTCAACATTAGCAATTTCATCAATATTTATTTGAGGTGGGCTAGATTGCGTACCTTCGACCGAGGGTGGAAAAGAATACATACCTTGAGGCTCACATGGGGATGATGGCATACCTTGTTCGTCAAATCCGAGTGATGATGTACTCTCAACTTCAAATGTGGTGGATGGTGTCCAACCATACTCACTTGTGGTAGATGGTGTCCCTCCATATTCACTTGTGCTTAATGGTGTCCCTTCGTATTCACTTGCAATAGAGGGTGTGTCTCCAACTACGGTATTTGCATCTCCCCTAGCATGACTCTTTCACATTCATGCCCTTTGTGCTTCCAATTTATTTTCTCTTTTTGACGGTTGAGGTTCCCCTTCAATTGGCTTTTTTTCGTCAATCGTTCCCAATTTCTGTTTTTCACGATATTCCCTCACCCGTTTTTTCTCTTTATCTATGAAGGCTTGGAGCTGATCATCTGTTAATTTTTTCCTTTTAACAGTTCATTTCTTCGGCATGATGAATAATTTTTCCTATGTAAAAAGTGCCAAGTCAAGTCAAATTAACTAATAGTGAAGGGTTTTAAAAGTCTATTAAAGAGGGAGACCAACAATCACCTCTTTGAAATGTTAGTTTTCCTTAACAAAATTGAGCTTTTGGTGACTGAAATTGAGTTTATGAATTGGGCAATGTTATTTTATGTTAGATTGAGCACAATCAGGGTATATTAGGCTTGTTTCAATATTTTTCAAGTTTTGGAGTGTTTGGCAAGTGCTACTTTCAATAAAACATATGGTTTCTAAGCCTAGGGAGAGGGTTTTATGGTTTGGGTGGTAAATGATTGAATCTCTGCAATCTAATGCTATAATTTAAATTTTTGATAAATATAAAGTGCTTCCCCAAGGTTTCAGGAGATTTGGACAAGTTTTGAAGGTGGTCCCTTTGTAAAAGTGGGCTAATTTGGGCCCTTAAAAGCGTAGAAAACTTGATAATTTGTGCAGTTTGGTACAAAACAAGCATTGGTGATTGTTGGATATGTTGAAAGGCTATGTAATGGGTAAAATAAAGGTTTCTAAATGGTCCTAGGTCTTTAGAACAACAAATTTGCATAATGAAGCTTATTAAGCAATTGCTAATACTAGTACTTTTAGGCTTAATGAAGGTTTGGTGGTTCAAGGGTGGTTATGGGCGTTGAAGGAAGTTGGGACTCTTGATTTAAAAATGTATAAAAACATCATACAAGCCCAAATAAAGGGTTCAATGAATTTCTTTTGAGGATTTGGTGCTCTACTCAACACCTAAACTATGGAGTTTCAAGTATTTTTTTGTGTTTTCAGTTTCTTTTTCCTGTGTATGGCCCAGTACAGGCCTCCCATGATTAGAAATTCATAAATCACTGTGATGGAGGGTATTAACTTGGACTTCAATCTATTTTGAGACTCCTTTGGTTGTTTTGGTGAACGAAAAACTCCATTCTCCATGATCAGCCTGTACAGACCAACAGGGTATGAGTTTTACTTTAATTTAAAGATGGAGCCTTTCCTCCTATTGTGGTGACCTGTGATTCGGAGGAAAGGCCTGTAATATGTTTTTTTCAAGTTTCATGTTTCTTTTAATAGTGGTAAGGCACCTATAGGGCTGGTGATGTTATCTTAGGCTGAGAATGTGACTTTTTGGCATGAAAAGGAGGAACCAAAGTGGCGTTTTTGAGATCTAATGAGGCTAAAGGCCTAGTGAAGGTTTATTTTGTTTGATGCTTTGGTGAGGCTTGGAAGGCCTTGGAGTTGTGAAATATAGAAAACCCTAGATATTTATGAGAAAATTGAGGGTTTTTGTATTGGAAACCTATTTGAGCATGCAAGGTCCGAAAACCTAGAAAATCTTTTGTTTTGAGACCTAAGTAAAGACTGTTTTTGGATTTGGGGGTCTGTTGAGAAGTGAGAAGGTTGTGTGGGGAATTATACCCGATTGAGTGACTTTGATATGCTACAACCTAAACAATGTGAATTTGTTGAAAGAAGAGGTCCTAATGAAATTGTAAATTGTAAATTTGTTTGTAGATTAGAGTTGTGTGTTTGTATGTTGCAGGCCTCCCCCTACAGCATTAGGAGTATATTCCAATTTTTTAGAGACATGTATGGAAAATTTGGTAGCATAGACAAGGCAATCAGCTAGTTTGTATATATTTTTGACAAAATACCTCAATGAAAGCTTTGGAAGCATACACAAAGAGAAGTCAATTGTTAAATTTAACAAAATGCCTCAAAGAGATGTGGTTTAAAAATGTAATAGGAAAGTGTATAGAATTGTGTAATTTAAAATGTCCAATGATAACCTAAGGTTGTAACATGAAAAACAAACAATTTGATCAACATGGAATAAGCAAAACAACAAAAATGAAAGAAAGCCATAATAGAATGAAAGAAAATGTACAAAGACTTCACATACCTAAAAAACCAAAGTTTCAAATGGAGGAGTTCTACCCAATTATGTAGCCTTTGTTTCTTCTTTCCTCAAACTTTCAAAAGCTTGTTCCCCTCCAAACTTCAATTGTATATCAGTTATCAATGTAATTCAAACTTGAATTCATATTATATGCCTTTCAATGTGAAAACTCTGCTATTTCATGCAAAGGTGATGGAAATATCATGAAAAAGGTGGTGGAATCTAAAATCATGCATGGACACTTCACTCAATCATTAAAAAGCTACTTTTTGTCGGAGCACACGCAGAACCAGGAGAATATGCAGAATGTGGGCCGACATCACGGGTATATTGTATTTTTTACCATTTTTAGTGCAAATAAAAAACACACCCGCGTTATAACGCGAGTGCGTTATTTCTTGCTAAAACAACCATGTCTCTACTTATTCATAATGCGCTCGCGTTATAATAAAGTTGGTTTT